>PVIU01004247.1:0-23680 GCA_004026605.1 Ondatra zibethicus
GGGTAGTGGGAGGGGACCGGGAGAAGGGGAAGAAAGGAAAAAAAAAATTTTTTTTTTATCTTTAATTATGTTCTTGAATGGAAAAAATAAAACAAAACAATGTATGGAAAAAAAATAAAAAAAAAATAAAAAATAAAAAAAAAAATATACCAATCAAATAGACATAAGAAACAAGGGGGTATAGCTATCCTAATATCTAACAAAATAGACTTCGAACTAAAATCAGTCAAAAGAGACAAAGAAGGGCATTTCAAAATAGTCACAGGAAAAATCCATCAAGAGGAAATTTCAATACTGAACATCTATGCCCCAAATACAAGGGCACTGTCATATGTCAAAGAAACACTTCTAAGCTTAAATCATATATTAAACTCCACACACTAATAGTGGGAGACTTCAACACTCCCTTCTCACCACTGGAAAGGTCAATCAGACAAAAAATGAACAGAAAAATAGGAGAACTAAAAGATGTCATGACTCAAATGGACTTAAAAGACATCTATAGAATATTCCATCCAAACAGAAAAGAATATACGTTCTTCTCAGCACCTCATGGAACCTTCTCAAAAATTGACCACATACTCGGTAACAAAACAAACCTCAACAAATACAAAAAAATTGGAATAACCCAATGTACCTTATCAGATCATCATGCTTTAAAACTAGAAGTCAACAGCAATACCAATTCCAGAAAACCCACAAACACATAAAAATTTAACAATGCTCACCTGAATCATCAATGGATCAAGGAAGAAATAAAGGGGAAAATTAAAGACTTCCTAAAATTCAATGAAAATGACCACACAACATACCCAAATTTATGGGACACAATGAAAGCAGTGTTAAGAGGAAAGTTCATAACACTAAATGCCTACATAAAGAAGCTGGAAAAAATCCCACACTAGTGAAATTAACAGAACATTTGAAAACTTTAGAACAAAAAGAAGCAAACTCACGTAAGGAACTAAAGAGCAGGAAATAATCAAATTGAGATCTGAAATCAACAAAATAGAAACAAAGAAAACAATATAAAGAATCAATGAGACAAAGAGTTGGTTCTTCGAGAAAAACCAACAAAACAGAAAAACCTTTATCCAAACTAACCAAAAGGCAGAGAGAGAATACCCAAATGTTAACAAAATCAGAAATGAAAAGGGGGACATAACAACAGACACGGAGGAAATACAGAGGATCATCAGGTCATATTTTGAAAACCTGTACTCCACAAAATTGGAAAACTTAAAGGAAATGGACAACTTTCTGGATAAGTATCACTTACGAAAATTAAATCAAGACCAGATAAATAAATTAAACAGACCTATAACTGCTGTAGAAATAGAAACAGTCATCAAAAGTCTCCCAACCAAAAAAAAGCCCAGGACCAGATGGTTTCAGCTCAGAATTCTACAAAACTTTCAAAGAGGAACTAATATCAATACTCCTCAAATTATTCCACACAATAGAAACAGAGGGAATATTGCCAAACTCTTTTTATGAGGCTACAATTACCCTGATACCCAAACCACAGAAAGACAATACTAAGAAAGACAATTACAGACCAATCTCACTCATGAACACTGATGCAAAAATACTAAATAAAATACTAGCAAATAGAATCCAAGAACACATTAGAACCATCATCCACCATGACCAAGTCGGCTTCATCCCACAGATGAATCTGTCAACGTAATCCACCATATAAACAAGCTGAAAAATAAAAACCACATGATCATCTCATTAGATGCCGAAAAAGCATTTGACAAATTACAACATCCCTTCATGATAAAGGTCTTGGGGATAGCAGGGATAAAAGGAACGTACCTAAACATAATTAAGGAAATATAAAGTAAGCCAACAGCCAACATCAAACTAAATGGAGAAAAACTCCCACCGATTCCACTGAAATCAGGAACAAGACAAGGTTGTCCACTCTCTCCATACCTATTCAATATAGTTCTTGAAGTCCTAGCTAGAGCAATAACACACCAAAGGGAGATCAAGGGGATATAAATTGGAAAAGAAGAAGTCAAACTCTCACTGTTTGCTGATGATATGATAGTTTACATAAGCAATCCCAAAATTTTATCAAGGAACTTCTACAACTCATAAACACTTTCAGCAAAGTAGCAGGATACAAGATTAAAAAAAATCAGTAGCCCTCCTCTACACAGATGATAAAAGGGCTGTGGAAGAAATCAGAGAATCAACACCCTTCACAATAGCCACAAACGCATAAAATATCTCAGAGTAACTCTAACCAAACAAGTGGAAGACTTGTATGACAAGAACTTTAAATCTTTGAAGAAAGAAATTGAAGAAGACACCAGAAAGTGGAAAGACCACCCATGATATTGGGTAGGCAGAATTAATATAGTAAAAATGGCAATCCTACCAAAAGCAATCTACAGATTCAACGCAATGCCCATCAAAATCCCAACAAAATTCTTCAAAGAACTTGAAAGAACGGTACTCAACTTCATTTGGAAAAGCAAAAAACCCAGGATAGCCAAAACAATCCTGGGCAACAAAAGAACTTCTGGAGGCATCACAATTCCTGACTTCAAACTCTACTCCAGAGCTACAGTACTAAAAACAGCCTAAAGAACAGCATAAGAACAGACAGGAAGACCAACGCAACCGCATAAAGACTGGGATATCAGTCCACACATCTTCGAACACCTAATATTTGATAAAGAAGCAAAAAATATCAAATTGAAAAAAGAAAGCATATTCAACAAGTGGTGCTGGCATAACTGGATATCAACATGTAGAAAAATGAAAATAGACCCATATCTATCACCATGCATAAAACTCAAGTCCAAATGGATCAAAGACCTCAACATAAAGCCAGCCACACTGAACCTTATAGAAGAGAAAGTGGGAAGTACACTTGATTGCATTGGCACAGGGAACCACTTCCCAAATAGAACCCCAGCAGCACAGACACTGAGAGACACAATTAATCAATGGGACCTCCTGAAACTGAGAAGCTTCTGTAAAGCAAAGGACACGGTCAGCAAAACAGAACAACAGCCTACAGAATGGGAAAAGATCTTCACTAACCCCACATCAGACAGAGGTCTGATCTCCAAAATATACAAAGAACTCAAGAAATTGGACACCAAAAGATCAAATAATTCAATAAAAAAATGGAGTACATACCTAAACAGAGAACTCTCAACAGAGGAATCTAAAATGGCTGAAAGACACTTAAGGAAATGTTCAACATCCTTAGTCATCAGAGAAATGCAAATCAAAACAACTCTGAGATTCCATCTTACACCTTTAAGAATGGCCAAGATCAAAAACTCTGATGACAACTTATGCTGGAGAGGTTGTGGGGAAAAGGGAACACTTCAGCATTGCTGGTGGGAATGCAAGCTGGTACAACCCCTTTGGATGTCAGTGTGGTGATTTCTGAGAAAATTAGGAAACAACCTTCCTCAAGTCCCAGTAATACCACTTTTGGTATATATCCAAAGGATGCTCAATCGTGCCACAAGGACATGTGCTCAACTATGTTCATAGCAGCTTTGTCATAGCCAGAACCTGGAAACAACCTAAATGCCCCTCGATTGACGAATGGATAAAAAAAATGTGGTGCATTTACACAATGGAGTACTACGCAGCAGAAAAAAAATGAGAGCTTGAATTTTGCAGGAAAATGGATGGAACTAGAAAACATTATTTTGAGTGAGGTAACCCAGACACAGAAAGACAACTATCACTTGTACTCTCACTCATAGGTGGGTTAACATAAAGCAAAGAAAACCAGCCTACAAACCACAATCCCAGAGAACTTAGACAACAATACAGACACTAAGGGAGACTTACATATATATAATCTACATGGGAAGTAGAAAGTATAAAAAGACAAGATCTCCTGAATAATTGGGAGCATGGGGACCTTGGGGGAGTGTTGCAGGGGGAAGGGGAGAGGCAAGGAGGGGAGCAGAGAAAACTGTAGAGCTCAATAAATATCATGAGAAAAAAAAGAAAAAAGTAATGCCTAAGAAAAAAGGTGATACATAGGAACAAATATTTATGGCATTAACTTGACCTAACAACATCAATACAAGAAACAAGTCTTTTTTTTTTTTTCCTTTTTCTTTTCACTGGAAGCAAACAAGTAAGGACTAACTATACATACCAGGCACTGGGCTAGTCTGTTGGTTCTGGAGGATAACCAGCCCATCTAATTCCTTCATTAGGGCAACACTAACCCAGTCAGAAGTCAGAAAATGACATACGACCTTGGTCTGAAAGGTCACTGGCTACAATAGGCACCCTAACTAGAGATCTTTAACTCACAGTCAAGTTTAGAACACCAACTCCTGAGCACTTGTTACTATTTGCTTAGGTTGTGTGTACGTTCCATCCAAGGAGAGCTACACAGAGCAGCTTCTGACAACCTTGGCAATTCTGTTCACATAGGCACACACGCACAGTCCTCTCTCAAAAGACATCTTGTGGCTACCTAAGAGCAAACCTTCCCAGTGGAGTAGAAGCATTAAGTACACTACTACCTGCTGCAGTATTTAAGGTTAAGGCTTGCAGACTAAGAAAAGGAAGCCTCTTCAAATTTGTTCTTGTATTTGTCTTCTCTCTTCAGAGACTTTTGTTTTAATCCTGCATTGGGATATTCTGCTGCAATGTGTCTAGGAGTAGATCTAGAGATGTGTTCCAATTTGTCCTGTAAACCAAACACTGTATTTTTTTTCTAAAAGCTCCTGTCTTATTCCACTTCTAGAAAGTTTTCATAGCTCTAAATCAGAGGTTCTAAACTTACAGGTCACAACTCCTGGAGGCAGGGGGGTATAAAATAACCCTTTTATATAGATTGCCTAAGACCACCAGAAAACACCTAACAGTAGCAAAATTACAGTTATGAAGTAGCAGTAAAAATAATTTTATGGTTGGGAGGGTCACTACAACATGAGGAAATGTATTAAAGGATCACATTAGGAAGACCGAGAGCCACCGCTCTAAATAATTCTTGTCTCTAGTTGGGTGGTGGTTGCACACACCTTTAATCTCAGCACTCAGGAAGCACAGGCAGGCAGATCTCTGAGTTCAAAGCTAGCCTGGTATATAGAGTGAGTTCCATGATAGCGAGGGCTATACATAGAAACCCTGCTTTGTAAAACGACAAATAATGAATGAATGAATGAATGAATGAATGAATGAATGAATGAATTTCTTGTCTCCAATTAAACCCTCTGTGCCCTGGAATACAAATCAGAACTGGGTCAGAAGCTTTGAGCTGCTCTCTGGGTTACTCAGCTACTCTGTTAAAATATATTTGTACTCTTCTTTGCATTCTAACAAATTCCTCAGCATAGCTTTTACTTCACCAATCCTATTTGCCTTCCTGTTCAACTTGAGTTTTACTTACAAAGATTTAATTTTTGAGTTAAGTGTTTTGGCAGAAGACTATAATCCCAACAGTCAGTGGCTAGGAGAAAAAGATTGCCACAAAACTCCAGGCCAGCCTGAGGTAAAAAAAAAAAAAAAACTGTCTCAAACATTGTTGTTTTAAAATCTAAATCTAATTCAGTGCCTCACCTCTAGAGACAGATTCATGTCCAGATGACTGTTCTTGAACTCGGGGTGAACCTCTTGCTGAATTAATCCTCCCTAAGGCTAAGGCTACACGCCTGCCACGTTTCTTCTAGTGTTTCTATGTCACTCCTTCGTTCACAGCTGATAGAAGGAACCACTTTTAACCTGCTGTGTTTCACACTGTTTCTGACTGATATTCTCTGTTTCATCTTCAAAAAACTTTTTGGAGGAATTGTTTTTGAGTCAGGGTCTTACTATATGATCCAGACTTAATTTGAATATGGTGATCATCCTGCCTCAGCCTCCTGAGTACTGGGATTATAGGCATGGAACACCACTCTGGCTTCATCTCTTTATAATTTTAAAGATGCGGTTTTGTTGCTTATCTTTTTCCTACCTCCTCCCTTTCGAGGATGTTGGGAACCAAACTGGAGCTTCATGTATGCCAAATTCACGTGGGTCTTTTTTTTTTTTTTTTTTTTTAAGTTTTGAGACAGGGTTTCTCTGTGGCTTTGGAGCCTGTCCTGGAACTAGCTCTTGTAGACCAGGCTGGCCTCAAACTCACAAAGATCCACCTGCCTCTTCCTCCTGAGTGCTGGGATTAAAGGCGTGCGCCACCACCGCCCAGCTATGTGGGGTTTTTGTTGTTGTTGTTCTGTTTTTTTTTTTTTTGTTTTTTGTTTTAAACCACTGAGCTACACCTCCTGGGCCCAGTTCTCGTTCCTTGGGATCATTTTCCTGAAGTATGTTTATGGTTTGCAAACTCACAGTCAGATCTAGGTGAAGTACAAGCAAAGAAGGTGGTTCTCTGCACATATCATTCCTTGCCCAATAGTTCTGTGGTTTCTTTACCGGATCTTTACAGCTGGACAGAGAAATACTGGAAGTCTTCAATTATCATGCCTCTAGGAGGCCATGCTGGCTTCCAACTGCTCCAGGATTACCTGAGCAGTGAATAAAGGACGGGCTTTGTTTTGGCTTCTAATCTCCTTTCATAGACAGAAAAGTCCAGCAGTCAATATGACTACAGTCCTTCCCACATGGACTACTTTTAGGTCCCAAGAGCCTTCCAGAGTAGAGTTAGCTTCAATAGCATTAATGCCTAAACTCTCTCTCTGCTTGTTTATACACACACACACACACACACACACACGTTTTGTTTTTTGAGACTAGAGTTTCTCTCTGTAGACCTGGATATCCTGGAACTTGCTCTGCAGACCAGGCTGGCCTCGAAGCCAGAGAGATTTGCCTGCCTTTGCCTCCTGGGTGCTGGAATTAAAGGTGTGTGCTACCACTGCCCAGCGAATGCCTACTTTCAAACTCAACATGACAGGCCTGTGGTTTCAGCATCAACCTTTGCTCTGTATTTCTGTTTGTCTACAGACTTGTTTATATCTTAGTTTTAAGGATACTTATATTTCTAATTTTCTTTTTATATTTGCTGTTTGAAATGGAAGTGGAGTGCTAGGTGTTATTAGCACAAACTTTTAATCCCAGCATTCCGGAGACAAAGACAGGGCTACACAGAGAAACCCTGTCTCTAAAAAACTTAAATAAATAAAAAAGAGGGGAGGAGGGAGAGATGGAGGGAGGGAAGGAAAAGAAATGGGGGGGGGTACTGGAGAGATGGTTCAGCGGGTAAGAGCACTGACTGCTCTTCCTGGGTTCAATTCTCAGCACCCATGTGGGAGCTCACAACTGTCTCTAATTCCAGTTCCAAGGAACTGACACCCATGGCAAAACACCAATGCACAATAAATAAATAAATAAACAAACAAAAAAAGAGAATTGGAAGAGAACTGATTTAAAGTCAAATTTACACTCTGAGAAAGTGTAAGAGTGGTAAAGGAGAGTGCCCTGCCTTGGGATAAAAGACCAAGGAAACAAGAAAACACCTGAGGTAGGTCTAGAACAGTACAGATAAATGGAAGGACAGGCAAGGGGGAGGGGATAGGAGGAAAGGACAAAGGACACAGCAGCCCAAACCACAAAGAGTTTCATAAGCCTTTGGAAGGAAATCAGTGGTTAATTCTGTGCACAGAGGTAATGTGGTCTGGAGTGTATTTTAACTGGATTGCTCTGGCTGCTGCTATACTTGGGGAGACTAGGTAGGAGGATAACAGTGGAAAGTGGGACTACAGAAAAATAGCCAGTCAGGATGCTTGAGGAGAAATAGTAGAAATTTGGAACAGGGTAGTAACAACAAAGGTAGTGAGAAGTGGTTAGACTCTGAAAGTGACGGTACTACTTCATGTTGATGAATTAGTTATGGATGGAGGAACAAAAGGGGACCAATAAATGACTAGCCACACATGTACATCACAACCTAAGCAAAGGAGGGAGGGATGGTTTAGGTTTGTTTTGGAGGAAGGCCAGTGCCCCTCCTCCAAAAACCTTAATATTAATTAATTTGCTTTCTAGTGTTAAAGATGGAACCAGAACTTGGAGCATATCAAGGTTCTACCAATGAGCTATACCTCAGTGTGGGAGTTCAGTTTTAAACACTAAAATGAATATAAATTCTTCTTACTCAATTGCAAAAATATAGTAATTACTTTAAAACTCAAATGAGGACTGAGGACTGTAATCCAGAATAAATAGAAAGCTCTTTGTTTGTCTGTTTTTTAAGACAAGGTCTCTTTATGTAGTCTGGGTTGTTCTGGAGTACTTGTTATGTAGACCAGATTGACCTCAAACTCACAGAAACCTATTTGCTTCTGCCTCCCCGGTGCTAGAATTTAAAGTGTGTGCCACCAACCTGACTCTCAGAACTCTATGATAAGAACATCAACAACCCAACCAAAACTACCTTAAAATATTAAATATTTATTAAAACACAACTATGGTGGTACCCACAATCCCAGCAATCTGGGAGGCTAAGGCAGGAGGACTGAAAGTTCAAGCCCAGTCTGGGCTACAGAGTGGGTTCAAAGTCTGAACAAATTTGGTAACTTTGTTGCCTGAAAATGAAGAGTGAAAACAGGACTAAGGATATATGTAAATAGGGCATGTGACTACCATGCACAAAGCCCTAGGTTTCCTCTTATACACTTACACACACACACACACACACACACACACACACACACGAGGAGAAGGAGGGAGGGAGGAAGGGAAGGACAGTAAAAGGTGTGACTAGGTGTGACTTCACAAAGAGGTAGGGATAGCAAGATGTCTAACAGCATTATTTGAAGAAATGCAAACTGAAACCAAATAGGATACCGTTACATAGCTGCTAAAATATAAAGATATAAAGTGCTGGAAGAGTATAAAGCAACAGAATGCTTGCACACTGCCTTTGGTAATTCATTTCCAAAAAAGCAAGCCCTTCAGAAAAGAATTTGGCATTTCCAAAGAGTTAGGCCTACCATATGACCTACATATTCTAGTAAGTATTTATAAAAGAGAATGAAAACATTTAAACATTTGCCCACACAAATCTTTTATTTAAATATCCAAAGAACCTCTTTTATAAAAGCCAAAAAAAAAAAAGAAACAATCTAGGTAAATGGATAAATCAATTGTGGCACATCCGTACAAGGGACTGTTATTCAGCAACAAAACAGTGGTATACGCCACGATTTGGATTAACAAATTTAGACTTCTTTTCCTTCTAAAATAACAACAAAAAATATATAATGCATGTTTTTCATTTATATTGAATTCCAAAAAATGTAAACTAATTTATAGCTAGAAAGCAGATCAGTGATTGTCAGGTCTGGAGTGAAGAAAATGCTAGACTACAAAGAGACAAAAGACTGAGGGGTGATGGTCTGTATCTTGATTGTGATGGTCAGTGTCACAACTCATGTATATGCACTGCCTTGAGTTTATTGCATACAAGCACATCAATTGAATTTTTTTTTAAAGGAAATTGCTGAATTCAGGCCATGAATAAAGCATTCTAAAAAAAAGTCCTCAGCTTTACCCTAAAATTCTCACATTGTTATTGTCCAAAACTACATTAAGTCCTCACTGTAAGGCTCAAAAACTAAACATATCAAATGTAATCCCCTGGGCTTGGAGTTTTATATTTACCTTGAGCTAAGAGAAGCCAAACTGGGGAATGTCTTATTGAGGATACTCATGGAGGGAAGAACCAAATGCAGCCAATCACAGCCTCAGGCTCTTGGTGTCTTCTCTGCCCTCATGAAAGCTATTTTAATCTTTTCTCTTTGCGTGGCAATCAACTCATAATTCAGGAATGGTCTTTACAACTCACAATTCAGATTTCATCCACTGTGTGTGGTGGATGAGAGAGAGATGAATATCCTGTAGGACACCCTGCACTTAAGACAACAAATTCAGTCTAACCCAACACTGCTGAATGCACATTTACACCAGGCACTGTGATCTTCAGCACCAGTCCTTGCTTCTAATCACCCCATCATTTTTTGCTCTCAGAAAAAAAGATCTAAAACAAAAGGTATTAGTTTATCTCCAAATCTATCAATCATTTCTTTGTTTGTTTTTTGTTTTTGTTTTTCGAGACACGGTTTCTCTGTGGCTTTGGAGCCTGTCCTAGAACTAGCTCTGTAGACCAGGCTGGTCTCGAACTCACAGAGATCCGCCTGCCTCTGCCTCCCGAGTGCTGGGATTAAAGGCGTGCACCACCACCGCCCGGCTCAATCATTTCTTTATCACCTGTCTTGTAGGCACTCAAATAGTTGATACACCAATTGGTTCCCAAATTTCAAGAAAGAGGAAACTGCAACCTCAGCTTGTAATAACAATGAACAGGAGAGTCAACATTTTCAAAAACCCTTACGGATTCCCCTGGCCCAAGCTCTCAACTCAACAGCCAAACATCAGCCCAACAACCACCTCTAAATATTGTGCCATCTCAGAGAAAAGGTTTATTGTAATGGACAAGATTTAAGAAAGAGTAAGTACCATTATCTAATGAGGAAGAAATTATCTAATGAGAAGCTGAATAAACTTACTGAGTACCCTCTGAGTAGACACACACTGTAACAGGTACTATAGTGACACAGTAAAGAGGCAGTCCCAAGGATCCAACTGTCCTGTGGTTCTGAGGAATGAGAATCCTCAGCTGGAATCCTATGGTTGTAAGCCTTATCTTGAAACCAGTGCCATCAAAGCAAAACCTCAGAACTACAAAACTCCCAATGATGGAATTTGGAAAGCACTGTCACTGGCTCTAAATCATAAAGCCTAGGGTAGTGATAGACCAAGATGAACTATGTATACCAACCATGCTCTACAAGTCTAACTTCGAACAGAGAAAGAAAATGCCAGTCCCATTGGGACTAGTGGCTCATATTAGTAATTCCAAGATTACAGAAATTCAAGGTCAGTCTAGGCTATAGAGTGAGACCTTGTTCCAGGAGGAAGGCAGGAAGGGAGGAAGGGAGGGAGAGAGGGAGGGAGGAAAGAGCCAGTCCTGGAAGAGGGAAGAGGAAGAATTAAGAAAAGCAGCTGTTGAGTTTTGTTCAACTTAAGTGTAAGGAAATGTTGTGTGGGGGTTGGGGGGGTATAAAGGAAACAGAAATTAAGGCTGTTAAAATCTTTGAAATGTTACCAAACACTCAACCTATAGGAAGACTTCCAAGTACAAGCAGGAACTACCTAATACCACTCCTACCTTACCAGTATCATATGCTTGTCCAGTGCCTTCTATTTGTGAACTTCATGGATTATTTTATCAGCTCATTTCCCTTCAAGACAGCAACTTGTAAAAGACACATTCCTTCCTGAAATGTGACATCCTTTGTTTCTATGGCACTCAGGATAATCCAGTGGTAGATATGCCTGCTTTTCTGCCCTGAGAAGGAAGACAATATCTTGACCCCATCCTGCCTGCTCTGTGTGTCCTTCACAGGCAGTAAGTAGAATCAATAGTGTGTGCTATGTGGTTCAAGTCATGTTTAGAGTTAGAAGTCCTGTCTATAAAATAAGCATGAAGTTAAACTCGAGTAGTCAAGACCAGTAAAAACACTGAGCCATGAAAGAGGCAAGGCTGTTCCTTGTAATTCCTTGTTCCTGGCAGTAGCCTTCAAGCTATTTCACAAAACATAACCTGAAAATTATTGATTTTTCTCAAAACACAGGCCATAGTCACTGCTGACCCAGAGAGATTCAAGGGAGTCTAGAGGTGGGCTTGAGAAAACAGACACTTACTCTAACAAAAATTAGAAAAAAATTCTTGGTAAATGTTTCTTCTAAAAATATCATCTTTGGGGGCTGGGGAGATGACTCAGCAGTTCAGAGAGCTTGTTACTCTTTCAGAGGACCCAGGTTCCAAGCTCCCACATGGTGGCCTACAGCCATTCATAACGTCAGTTCCAGGGTCTCTAAAGTCTTCTTCAGATATGCATGTGGTGCATATACGTACACACAAATAAAGCATCAGATAGACAGACAATCTGAGCATACCTGTAATCCCAGTCCTTGGACAGAAAGAAGTCCAGAGCTAGTCTGGGCTACATGAGACCTTGTCTCAAAACAAAGAAACAGAATTATATATTAAAAAGCCCTCACCCTTCCCAGGGAATAATCTTTGTCAGGCAATGTAGTACACTTAAAAGACAGGCAAGGATATCAGAGGTTCTAAGCCAGTCTGGGCTATATAAGACTCTATATATTCAGTGCATATCTATGTATGAGTGTGTATACATATGTCCATGTGTGGGTGGGTGCATGTATAGAAGCCAAAGATCAACTTTGTGTGTTCTTCCTCAGGAGTGATCTTGCATTTTGAGACAGGGTCTCTCACCAAGACCTGGGATGCAGCAATTAGGCTAAAGTGGCCAGTGAGCCCCAGGAATCCACCTGTCTCTGTCTCCCCAGTGCTGGGATTATATACCCTGAACCTCGATTTTTACAAAAATGCTGGGGTAGAGGGTAATCATACTTGAGTTCTCATGCTTACTTTACTAACTGAACTATCTTCTCAGCATAATCCCTTTTTAAAAAACAAACAGCTAGCGTGGTTGAGTGCCTTTAGTTTCCCAGCACTGGTGAGGCAGAGGCAGGCAGATCTGTGTTTGAGGCCAACCTGGTCTACATAGTGAGATGCTGTCTCAAAACGAAACAAAACAAAAACCCCAAAAGAAAGAAAAGCTCAAACAAACAAACAAAAACCAAATTCATATAATTTTTTATCAAATCTAAGATACTGTTGATTATTACATTCTACCTCCCTTTTCTTTCTATCATGACAGTCTGCTATATAGCCCTGGCTGGCCTAGAACTTGGTATATAAACCAGGTTTCTCAGGGGCTGGAAAGATGGCTTGGTGGTTATGAGCACTGACTGTTCTTCTAGAGGCGCTAGGTTCAATTCCCAGCACCCACATGGCAGTTCATAAGTGTGTATAAATCCAGTTCCTGGGCAACTTGACACATTCGTACCATTGCACACAAAATAAAGTTAAACAAATCATTAAAAAATTTCTTAAAAAACAAAACAACAACAACAACAAAAATGGGTTACTCAATCAGTTTTAAGATACTCCAGTTTGGGGAAGGAAAACTGCAGTCAGAGTGTAAAGTAGGCGATAAGAAATAAACAAATAGAAAAAGGAGGAGGTATCCCAGTTTCAGTGGTGATAAAATATGAAAAGAGAAAAGCATGAGAATCAGCAAAATAATTGTCAATTTTTCAAATTACAATTACTTTTTAAAGAACAAAATGTATATATGTATGTATTTATGCATGGATGCATGCATGTATTTATGTATTTCTTTATTCGGTTTTTCGAGACAGGGTTTTTCTGTAGCTTTGGAGCCTGTCCTGGAACTAGCTGGTCTTGAACTCACAAAGATCCGCCTGCCTCTGCCTCCCGAGTGCTGGAATTAAAGGCGTGAGCCACCACCGCCCGGAGTATTTATGTATTTCTTAAATAAAAACATACTGAGTATGTAGCTCATTTAGAACTTGTTTAGAACCTGGCTCGTTTAGAACTCACTATGTAGATCAAGCTGGTCTCCCAAGTGCTGAGATGAAAAGTGTGTACCACTATGGCTATAGCAAATTAAACAGTATTAAATTATGCCATTGTGAATTGAACTGTCTCCCTAAAATTCTAGTGATGAAGTCCTATTCCCCAAAGTATCCCTGCAGCTGAGGGCTTTAAGAAGTAAATAGGGTTAGATGAGGTCATGGTAATGCTGTTTATGACGGAACAAGTGTTAAAAGAAGAGGCACCAGATAATTTTTGCCCATCTTGTTTCCTTTGCCTCCTGAGTATATAGCAAGAAAAAGACTCTGAGCCAGCCTGCCCTCACCAGAAGCCAACCATACTGGTACTCTGATCTTGGTGTTAAAGGCCCAGAACTGTGAGAAATAAATGGTTGTCGCTTAAGCAGTTCAATCTGTAGTGTTCTGTTAGAGAAGCTTAGTGGAATTCTCTGTGACTATTTAGGTGACAAATATGGAAGAAACCACAGATGCCCCAGTGTTGGCCTTAATGAGCTGGAGTCTAGATACTTTTTATAGGAAACATATTTCATCTTTAAAATAAGCCTATGATGTATAATCACCAACATTCTCAGTTTCAGGGTAGTACACTAAATACCATGAAGGTGACCTGTCAAGAGTCACACACAAGTGCCAAGTAAGAATTCCAGCACAGCACAGGCATGTGGATCCCAGGTCCCCATTTTTATAAAGTGTAAGACCCTTTTAAGCATATCCATAGGAAACTGCCAATATGCTACCAAGAATGGAAAAGTCACAAAATACAACTTAACACACCTAAGTGTTATCAGTAAGAGTCTGATTACTGTCTGATGGATGACTGGCTACAGAAAGAAACCCTTTCAGTATATAGTGGCATACTGGTCATTAGTGCACATCACTACAGCTTATCTCAGAGCCCTGAAGCTTCTGAAATATTCTGGAATGCTTAACTAAAAGCCTTCTTCATCTTCCTCATTCATATTCTACCTTCAAGGGGGGAGGTACAGAAGAAAAAAACAGGAACACACACTTTACTTAGTGTCAGGGCTAGCCGGAGGTTTTATAGCAACCTTCGGAGTCAACAAATTCTCCAGACTACTTCTCTCAGGCTGTAGCCCTGTAAGCCCTGTATGCTGTGGCTGACCTAGTGGCTGTGGCTCTGATTGCAAAGCAGAGCTCTAATCCAGAAGTGGCCAAAACTCCCTAAAATGAATGATCTGGCTTATGGACAGAACAGCAGGAAGATGGCTAGGATTCGTTTCTAAGAATAATTATATATTAGTTGACCCAAACAGTCCTCCACCCACTAGTCCTTTCCCGTTAGTGTCATCGTGCAGGGCTGCACGCCACCCGACGCCCTTGATGCCAAGGACTACTCTGAGCACTCTATGATGAATGAGGCCGCTGGGGTTGTGCAACATGCTGGCCCCTCCTGCACACATGCAGAAGTAGCTCAGGTTTCTAATAATACTGGGAAGATGACCAAAGACAATCTAAAGTTGGGCAGAAACCTGATATACACTTTGATCATCAAAGAGGAAGGCTAGGGGAACCTCATGATCATGACACTTCCTTATTTTAGGAAACTATCACTACTATTACCGTATTCTGATATTTAACTCAAAATATTTGATACCTAGGACTCTGTCTGAGAGGGTTAATACTCATGGCTCTCTTACCAATAAATCTAAACATACATAAGAATCTCTTTTATTTTTATTTCTTTGAACTTCCAGAGTTCATTCTTATAAGTAATAAACTTCCAACAATTCCTAATTCAGAGCAATATGTACATTCTCAAACATGTTCTTAATTTTTTTAACTGTCAAAGTTCACACCAGAAAAATTAACTCAAGCCAGAGACTATACTTACAATATTAATGGAAGTAGACTATTCTTTTCCCTCAAGCAAAGTAGAACTATGCAACGCCTTTGTGTTTGGTGCTCAAAACCGTGAATGGGAATATTTACCCCAAGTCACTAATATACAAAAGAACCAAACAAAACTGTGAAAATACATGGAAAAAAAAAACTTCTCTACACTGGAAGGAACTGTTCTCTGTCAATAAAGAGAGATTCAAACATATTTTAAATATTTTTAAACAAAGGCCTAGCTGATGCCCCTTAATCCATCCATCCAGCTCAACTTTCTGCTCAGGCAGCTGCTGCAGTGGAGTGCCCATCTAGAAGGGAGGGCCGGCCACAGCATTTCCTCAGTGCCCTGCATTCCTGGGGGACACGGGACTCAAGATTAACAGCAATCTTCAACCTCCCATGCAAGTACAACAACATCTTCATAAAAGTTTTACAAGGACATCCTGGCACAAACCAAACTACCACGAAGGGTAATGTTTCGGGGCCCTGAGCATTCCAGCAGCTCGCTTTTCTTGGCTGCCTTTCCCAGCTGTGTGGTTGAAATCCTCGGTCAGTTGGGAACCCACAGAAGGGTACCATGGTGAAAGCACTTGGAGAAAATACAGCCAGAAAGCCCCATGCAAGGTCAAGGCTCTGGTTCCCAGGAAAAGGAAGCAGGTGAAGGCCAATCAGGTACAGAACAAGAACAAGCAGAAGGATGGAAGCAGATATACAGTCACTTGTCTCTGGGCCCACTAACATTTTCCACCATCTTTCTAGAATACACCACCCTCAATGTTGCATTCTTCATTAATGTGACCATATACAGAGCACTGCTCTAAGAAGGAACCTTGCGTGGTGGGGGCAAGAGGTCACTCTGGGAAGCCATCAATGAGGTGGCCTTATGAAACAAAGGGTGACAGTAATAGAAAGACTGGGGCAATGGTGACAGCAGTCAGCCTTGAGCCAATAATATTTTCCCAGGGCTGCTAGAGCAAAGTAGTACAACCCGAGCAGCTTATACCACTGAAACTTAGTTTAGAAGGCTTTTTAAAAGTCTAAAGACTTTTATCAGCAAGGGCTGGTTCCTTCTGAGCACTATGAGGAGACTTTTAGGCTTTCTCAGCTCCTGGTGGGCTGCTGTCAATCATTAGTGACTCTTGGCTACATCACCAATCACTATCAATCAGGGCTTCTTCCTGCCTTTAAGTCTGTTCAAATCTTATCTCGTTTAAGGACACTAGCCATAATGGATTAGGACTCTCTCGAGTTACCTCATAGTACCTCGATTAGCTCTTTTATGTAGACCCTGACTCCAAATACAGTAATAGTCTATGATACTTGGTGCTAGAGTTTCAACTCAGAAATTTTAGGGGGGCAGAGTTTAGCCCCATAAAAGGATCCTGAAGAGATCTACTTAAGTTGAAAAAGCAAGGGCTCTAGAGGAAGACATTAGCATTTTCATTCTTCAACACGTCTTTCAAAATAAGTAACTACAGAAGCCAAGTCTGTAATATCATGATGAAGAAATAAAGTAATTTTTTTAAAGTGGATGAAAATATGTTGGAGAGAGAAATACAGGCAAGGTGCCACCTCAGAGGAAAAGAGGAAAAATGAGGTGTAAAACAATACCTTCGTAGACTGTTTTGGCAGTGGCCTGTTGCCAGTAGCTATACAGTAGACTCTCAAAGTCTGGCAAGATATAAAAGAGGTCGAGGCTCAAAATACACTAATGGCCCAGCTACAGCTTCAGATGGAGTCATAATTGGCTGGGAAACTGGGTTTACCTTACAATTTCATGAATTGCTAAGTTGGAGTCTCATGCCATTCAGTGAGGATTTACATAGCAAGGATCAGGTCATTGCCAGCTACTGGCCAGGGCTTGAACTACACATCAGGCAAAGTTTCTCAGTGGGAGGACTGTCCTAAGACAGAAAAAGACATGGAAGAAGTCTCCTGTGGGCCATGGCCACTGCTAATTCAGAATATGAAAAGAAATAGCATATTGCAAAGGTGAAGAACACTGTCTTCTTAGAAAATAAACTGGGAAAACATTTTTCAAAAAAGCTGCAATAGGAATAGCGTTGTGATTTTAAATTCTGAGAAGATAGGAAAATAGGCTAATTTTACACTTGAAAGCAAGGGCTTTCAAGGCAATTCAGCTCCGATTCCATTAAGTGCTGTCTAGACCAGCAATTCTCAAAGTCTGCAAGCTCTGGGGTCAGGTGAGCTGTGATATATCATCCTTCACCGTCTTCAAGAAAAATGTGAAGGCCAAATGTTTTTGTAAAAATACAAAGACATCGTGTCTTAAGAGTTTTATTGCTGTGAAGAGACATCATGACCACAGCAACTTATAAAGGAAAACATTTAACTGGGGCTGGTAACAAGTCAGAGGTTTAGTCCATTATCGTCAGGGCAGGAAGCATGGCAGCACACAGGTAGACAGGTACCTGTGCTAGAGAGGTAGCTGAGAGTTCTATAACTGAATCTGCAGGCAGCAGGAAGAGAGAATGACACTGGGCTGGATTGAGCATCTGAAACCTCAAAGCCCACTCCCAGTCCAGCAACACTGCCTCCAAGAAGGCCACACCTACTTCAACAAGGCCACACCTCCTAATAGAGCCACTCCCTATGAACCTATGAGGGCCATTTTCATTCAAACCACGTTTCCCTTTTATATTTTGGTGGCATTTATTATAATGGCACAAAAGCAACAAAGATAAAAGTTTCATAAAAGCCGTAGAGTGGCACTACACCTCCCCCCCCCCCCATTTTTTTTTTAAGTTTTGAGACAGGGTTTCTCTGTAGCTTTGGAGCCTGTCCTGGAACTAGCTCTTGTAGACCAGGCTGCCTCAAACTCACAGATCTGCCTGCCTCTGCCTCCCAAGTGCTGGGATTAAAGGTATGCACCATCACTGCCCAGTTGGCTCACACTTCACTTTAATCACTACATACACACACACACACTGAAGTTTCCTAAAGAATGCTGGTGAAGCAATAGTAATAGAACAATAAAAATTATCAACTTTATTAAATATCAACTGAGTACACTTATTTTCTTTCTTTCTTTCTTTTTTTTTTTTTTGGTTTTTTGAGACAGAGTTGGCTTTGGAGCCTGTCCTGGAACTAGCTCTTGTAGATCAAGCTGGCCTCGAACTCACAGAGATCCCCTGCCTCTGCCTCCCGAGTGCTGGGATTAAAGACATGCACCACCATCACCCGACGAGTACACTTATTTTCATACTGTTTCTTTTATGGGTGGTTTATGCATGTGTATGCCCTTACATGCACATGAACGGAGAGGAGAAAGTCAATATGGAGTGTCATTCACAATCATCCTCCACTTTCTCTTTTGAGACAGGTCTGTCACTGAACCCAGAATTCATTGACTGGTTAGCCTGGTTGGCCAGAGAAGCCCAGGGATTCACTTGTCTCACCCCAATCCTCAGTACTAGGGTTACACTTATTACTATACCTGGCTTTTATGTGATTTCTGAGGATCCCAACTCAGGTCCTTATCCTAGCATGCCATGCACTCTGACAGAGCCATCTTCCCAATGTTCCTTGTTTTTATAATCGTATGACAAAATGTGAATACACAAACTACTTTTGATTTACGATGAAACTTGACAGTTGTCTCAATTTGTGTGATTGTGAGTTGCAAACTAAACTAGTCAGTTTTCCATAGGACTCCATCTTACTTAAAAAGAATACCTGACAAATATGATTAAATCTCAGATATATCCAGATGGGTACAGGGCAGACATTTTCTCCAATGAAAAAAGAAAGCCCATAACTTCAAGAAAAAGTAATTGAAAATTTTATTTCCAGTGATAAAATCTGAATTTTCTTTTTTTTAAATATTCATTTGTTTATTATGTATACAATATTCTGTCTGTGTGTATGCCTGCAGGCCAGAAGAAGACAGATGGTTGTGAGCTACCATGTGGTTGCTGGGAATTGAACTCAGGACCTTTGGAAGAGCAGGTAATGCTCTTAACCTCTGAGCCATCTCTGAATTCAGCCCTAAAATCTGAATTTTCTAAAAGTAGTTTAAGAAACTATTTACCACTATGTACTTCATAGAATCCTAATACCTAAGGAATTTATTGTTAAGCTAGATGATGATATTAGTATGAATGAATAATTTTAAAATATTGTATAAGTAAATGTGTCATTATTTGAAGAGCTTCCTAACTAAATGGTTCAGTATTTACTAAGATCAATTCATTAAAATACAACTTATGAGTAAAGTAGCCACTCAAGGTACAGGAGTGACCAACAGATTTCATTATAAAACAGTCTATGAAGAATTCACTGATGTGGTTTCAAGTCCTACATTGAAGTCAACACATTTTTGAGAAAATATCTCTTCAGTCAAGTATAGTAGCAGATGCCTAGGACTGCAGCATTTAGGAGACAGGAAGACTAGGAATTCAAGGATAATGTGGCTACAGAGTAACACCCTGCCTCAAAAGGGAGAAGGGGAAACCTGGGCAGGAGGCCAGCAAGACAGTTTAACAGGTAAAGGTGTTTGCTAACAAGCCTGAGTTCAATACCAGAACCCTTATGGCAGGAGAGGACACTCACATGCTGTACTATGACATGAGCATATATACATACAAACACACACACAATTTTAAAGAGTAAATGTTTAAAAACGCCTGAAAAACCATAAATAAACAAACAAATAAAACAAAGTCCTAGAAAATTAAAAAATGCTGGGTATGTGGTATGCTACACCTAGAGTTAGAGGACAGGCTGGGCTATATGAAACAAGACCCTGTCATGAAGGAAGGAGGGCAGAAGCCAAAGAAACTATCTCTTGTCAAGTTTTCATACAATATTAAAGGATGTCCAAACTACCTTATAGTCATTAAATAGTAATTTTTCTCAACAACATCTGTAGAAAGTCAGACTTCCTCCATATACTTCAACTAATACATATAACAGACTAAATAGAGCAATATAACTGATTTTATTTTGTTCAGACAAGCATCATAGACATTTACAGGCCTGGAGATATGGACCAATAGTACATCAATGTGGGAGTGGGAAGGGAAGAGGTGTTGCATGTAAATAAGGCAGTTTTTCTTAAATCTTCCAAAAGAAAAAATTATTTTTCATTAAAAAAAAAAACCAAAACAACCAAAACCAAACTATTCTGGGGCTAGAGAGATGACTCAGCAGTTAAGAACACTTACTACTCTTGCAGAGACCCAGGTCAGGTTCTTAAAAGCCACATCAGGCAATGCAAAACCACCCCTGACTCCAGTTCCTGAGGATCTGATGCCTTCTGGCCTCCATGCATATCTGCACATGCATAGTACACATAAACTCATATAGGCACACATATACATAAATAAAAATAAATACATTTTAAAGTTCATTTGGTTAATGGGTAATAGGTTTTTAAATTACTTCTAAATAAATTTTAAAATATTTTTAAATGTTCTAATTTTTCATATGGAAACTCTCAATAGATTTAACCCACTTAAGAAAACCACTTTGTGACCATCAATTCAATAATAATACAAATATCATGATTGAAATGGACAAAGGATCTAATAGATACATCTCCAAAGAACATATAAAAATGACCAATGAGCACAACCCAAAGATATTCAATATCATTAGCCATTAGAGAGCAAATCAAAGCCAGCATGCCTAAGATCCCAGCACTTGGAAGGAAGAAACAGGAAGAGTGCCTTAAGTTTAATGCCAGCCTGGGTTTTGTAGTAAGTATCAGGCTGGTTAAGACTACAGAGTAAGACCTTACTCAAAAAAAGAAAGGAAGGAAGGAAGGCAGAAAGACAGACAGACAGACAGGAAAAAGAAAAACAAATGAGTAACAACATAATGAGATATCACTTTACATTTACTACAAGACGGCTAATATCAGAACCATTAAAGGGAGGATGGTACTGAAGAGAAGGCTAGGCAGTTCAGAGTACATATTGGGGCTGGAGAGATGGATCAGCAGTTGAGAGCACTGGCTGCCCTTCCAAAGGATGCAGGTTCAATTCCCAGCACCTACATGATAGCTCACAACTGTCTGTAACTTCTGAGACCCTCACAACAGACAAAAAAGCAAGCAAACCACAAATGTACATAAAATAAAATGGTTTTTTAAAAAAGCAACACAGTATGTTCTTGCAGAAAACCCAATTCAGTTTTCAGTCTGTAACTTCAATTCCAGTTGCCTCTGCCAGCAATGCATTCACATGCACATACCCCCTACACAGAAACATACATACAAACATATAGTTAAAAATTAAAATCTGCTTTTAAAAGATAAAAAAGGGCTAGAGAGAGCGATCAGTAGTTAAGGATACCACTTGCTACTCTTGTAGGAGACCCAGGTTCAGTTTCCAGCATGGTGGCTCACAACCATCCATAAACCCATGTCTAGAGACTGTAATACACTCTTCTGATCTCTGCTGGCATCAGATACGGAGGCAAAGCATTCATACACATAAAAAATAAAATAAAATCATGCCAGTCAATGTTGGCATATGCCTTTAATAACAGCACTTGGGAGGCAGAGGCAAGTAGATCTCTGAGTTTGAGGCCAGCCAGGGGTACAGAGCAAGTTTCAGGACAGCCAGGACCACACAGAGAAACCATGTCTCAAAACACCAAAATAATAATAATAAAAATAATAAAATCATGATTAAAAAGGAAGATAATTTAAAGTAAGTGTTAGTGAGGACATGGGGAAATTAAAAGCCCCACACCTTCTGATAGGAACACAGATGGTAAAGCCACACTGGAAAGGTCTACCAACTGCTCAAAACGTAAAACAGGGTGAATAAATGAAGTAGCAATTTGTCTCTAACTTTTTATCCAAGAGAAATGAAAATGTGTCCACAAACACATGCATAAATGTTAACAGTAATATTATTCATAAGCAGAGTAAAAAGAACCCAAATGTTCATCAACTGATGATTGGATCAATAAAATTAGAAATGTCCACAGTATAATAAAGTAAATATAATAATAAATAAAGTAAAAGAATATTTTTAATGACAGCTATAGATTCTCATGTGCTTATTTACAGGAATCCAAGTAGAAGTTTTAAAAATATGAACTCTTGCATATGGGCAGCACTGATTGGACTCAGTGAGTTAGGATGTGGGGGTGTCCGGGAGGAGTTGGAGGGGTTGGATATGTATGAAATAACTGAAGAACGGTTAAAAACAAAAAACAAACAAACAAACAAAAAACTCAAAACAAGCCAACTCTAACCTCGTTCATCTTCCAAAAATGGTGAGCCTAGGGCTGGAGAGATGGCTCATTGGATAGGAAAAAGGGTTTTCTGCCCAAGCGTGAGAACCTGAGTTCAGCTTTCTAGTACCCACATAACAAGCTGGCATGGCTGCAAGCATCTATAACCGTAGTACTAGGAGAGATGGATGGGACTTAATGACCAGCCAACCTATCTGAAAAAATGGGGGGGCTCCAGGTTCAGCAAGGGACCCCTTTGAATGGAAAATGGTAGAAAGTAATCAAGGAAGACTCCCAACATTCTGTTCTGTCCTTGCGTGCACACACCTGTGCACATTCCCTAAGTCACATATATCACACACTAAACCCACATATACATGCAGTACACAAAATGGTGAACCCAACAGAAGCACTATATTGTGGTTTTATCCACATTCCAATACTCTGAATTCAACTTTCAACTTCAAAATGTCTGTTCATATTTAATCTTTTCCAGCTTTACAGATTTCTCAAAAGGTTGCTGACAATGAAGACCAAAGAACCAAAAAAGGCTGAGAGCCCAGGGTTTCACAGCTATATTATCTCCCAACTCAACCAACCTCAGAACCAAGTGTAAGTGTACCTCAACACGTAGCACAGACTTTAACCCTGAAAGGCTACCACCACAAATGAAATTGCTGAGTCCCCATCTCATCCCTCTCGATGCGTCTAGAATCAAGATACAGGATCCAGAATTATTTCAACACCAGACAAACTAGCTCCCAAGTCCACCACCATTCTTGCCCACCTTTAGAAAATCCCCCTGGACTTTGTCATAACAGCTGGCTCAAGCACTAATTTCCCTAAACTAGTAAGTCATTTTTAAGTCAGGCATCACTGCACGATCACAGGAAGGTGATTCAGAAAATTGCAAAGGGATAGATTAAAATGCAATTTAATGCTACAAAACTTTTCAGACAAGGAATGACAATGACTTTAACTTGTAAAAAGAAAATTAAGGGTTGTGGCTAGTAGTTCAGTTAGTAGACTGCTTATCTAACATTCACTGGGTTCAATCCTCAGCCCTGCATAAAATCAGGCACAGTGATACATGCCCATAAATCTATAATCC
>PVIU01004247.1:23780-118185 GCA_004026605.1 Ondatra zibethicus
ACACACACACACACACACACACACACACACACACACACACACACACACACACACACGCAATCCCCAACAACAATAAACAAAGAATAGAGGTATTTATTTGCATGGTTCACCTATTAAGTAAGCATTTAACTTTAGGTTTTAAAAAAACACTCTGAAAATGCTTTGTAGGAGGGAGAATCAATTAAAATTAACTTTCTCAGCTTATAAAAAAAAAAAACAACTGTAAGATAAAGAAAATAAAACCATTAAAAATACCATTATAAAAGAACAGCCTATGTGTAAGAGATCATGGTAGTCTTTTCCTCCCCTCTTCTAAGTATCACATCGGGTTTTTTTCTTAATTTTTTAGTTAAACAAAATTAGGACTTTTTCTTTTCTTTTCTTGGGTAAATTCCTAGAAGAAAGGGGGTTGGTCCAGGAATATGAGTATTTTGAGTCTTAATATATGCTCAAGCAGCCTTTCCACCAACAGTACATAAAGGGAGCCGGTTTTCTTCTACCTCTTAATGAACTGAATGGTTTTCTTGTAGCCTTTACTATCTGGATAGATTTTTTTTTTAAAGGCTTTTTCTGAAAAATCATAATCCTGGGTTCTTTTGGAATCCTAGCTGTTTCACAAAGTCCTAATCCCCACCTTGTCCACGGCAAAAGCACTGAGCTGAATCCAAATGCAAATCTTACACATATCCCCAGCACATCATGAGAACAAACAGGGAAGGGCCATGGACCATGTAAATAAACAGCAAGGATGATGCTTCAGGGAAAATAGAAATGTTACAATGTATAAAGAGTTAGGTATTTTAGCAATTCCCAGAGCTCTGATTACATCAGAAAGCAAGTTTACTGCCAGCATGTACCTTGGGAAGAATAAGAGGAAAGAGTGGTATTCCCTTCCCTCTTACGTATGTTAATCAAACTATTAGAGAGATGAGAAGTCAATTAATAAGTTTTAATAACCAATGCAGCATCTGTTTCCAAATTAACTAGGACCAGCCTGCAAAGATAAAGCTTATGAATGTATGGCTGGGGGTGTGTGTGTGTGCAGAGGGCATCTTTTTCTCTTCTATCCTCTCCCAAGCCTCGAATTTTAGATAGAGAAAATGCATGCTGAGGGACACTGGGAACCCTAGAATAAAATGCACTAACAGCAGGCCCCTACCCCCAGTCTGGTAAACCTCTCATCTATAATCCAACACGAGAGACAACAGGCAAACAGCAAGAGGTCATCGTCAAAAGACTGGTTGCTAAGGGAAGCAAGTATAGAGGCAGCAAGCATGTCCCCATCAAAGTCCAGCAGCTGCAGAAGAACCACAAAGGTACAGTTCACTTCAGAGTGGAGCAGAAAGGGGGAGGGACGGAGGAGGAAGAGGAGGAGGGAAAACATCAAACCCTCAGCAGCTGCCCCTTGGAACGTAAAACCTGGTAGTTTTGCGCTGTTCAACAAGGAGGAAAATAGAAAGAAAAGGAAACTTAAAAAAAAAATTTCCCAAACATGCCTTTTAAAGTACTAGTCAAAATAAATAAATAAAGTACTAGTCAAATCCTTCAACAAATCTGAGATGGTTAGAGGATGGTCACAGCTATGGAAAAGCAAATACTAGTGATAAACGGAAAGGAAAAGCTTTGAGGACACACCAGAACAAACACAACCATCTCTTAATATAAAATGCTTTCAATTTTAGTCTAAAATACCCCTTCCCAATGCTGGGTCAGGGAAATTTATCTAAACACAAGAATCTGAGAGCAATCAATCTAAGTACAAATTGCTCTCACTGTTTCAAGTGAAAGACACAAGAGTTCACAGCCCCTAAATAGGTACCCTCAAAAAGTCCCTTTAACTCTTGAGATCTCCAAATCCAGTATAGTACTGGCCTCTAGGAACCGAACAGGACTGGGGTGTGGGGGATGGGGGGTGGCATGCCAAAGAGAAGCAAGTCCCATTCCCTCACACTGAAGAAAACTTGGGACATAAGAGATTTGCAGATCATTGACTTTGGCAAGGACAAGTCTCCCTAACTCTTGGAACATGGCTTCAAGGACCAACTACAACTATGAGACCTAGGGACCAAAAGGAAATGGCTTAAACGTCTTCATTGCTTACCTTGTGGTGGCTACTAAATGGTTTCTTTGAAAGTGCTAGCTCTCCTTTTTTTCTAACACACATACACCCACCCACCACCACCAACAACAACACAACTATTCACCTATAGATTATAGGAGGTCGTCACAATAGAGTCAGGCTACAGGCAGGTGGACAAAGCTGCATGCTTTTGCCCCAGCTCCCTGCATCTATCATATAGAGATAGAGGTGCTGATGAGCCCTGCTCAGAAAAGGTCTCAGACCTTCAGAGTGAAGTCTGGTCAGAAGCAGTGCCTGAAAGGGCTAGACCAGAGGAACATACCAGAGAGGCCCACGGTTCCATGTAGGGGCAAAGCTAAATGGCCTGGGTCATTTATTTCACTCAGAAGTTAAAGACTTATGCCATCTTTTTGTATCAGTGGCCCTGTCTTCATTATATTCTGCAGAGTTAAAATGACCTGGGTTAAAAACAAAACTTTAATGACTTGTTCAACTGCTGAAGAGTTTTTATGAGTGACTGTCCCCAGCCAAGTACAAAAGACTAAACAAGTAATTTAAAAAAAAAAATCTTGCCAGGCATGGTGGCACTTGCCCTAACACCAACAATTAGGAGGCAGAAGAAGCAGGCAGATTTCTATGAGTTCCAGGACAGCTACAAAGTGAGACTCTGTCTCAAAAAAATATATTTTATCAGTATGATGATGCTAGAACCTACATAAAATTTCAGCACTGACAAAGTGATTTGAAATTAAAATTTTAAAATGAAATGCAATAAAGAAATACCTCTGGATTCATATCAATACAAACTGACATTATTCCAGACTGTTTGGTGCCATGCAGCTAATAAACAGGTATGCTCACACAACATTTGGGTGACTTCTGATTTTCTTCTCTAGCTGCAGCCACCACTGCCTATTCATCACCTCAAGCTTCTCAGCAGTGACAAAACTGACAAAACTCTACTGTTGCTTTAATGTCAGAGGAAAACAGAAAAGAGGGGAGAGATGTAGTGTTTATTATCATGAAGACAGACCTCCTAAGGGTCTTTCACTTCTGTGGTCAAACACTGGAGAACTGAAGACGGAAGGAAGGGGGATTCATGATGGTAAGCCAAGTGCTTGAAAAGGAACAACTGTTCATAAAATGAACAATCTCAGTAGAAGAATGAGTCCCATTAAGGGTTGGTCATTTTTATTTAAATTTTTGGCTAAAACCATCAAAGGCTTTTTACAATGATAACTTATAGAGTAATTCCCTGCTGGTAGCAGTACACAACCAGAGGTTAATTTTAAAAAAGACCCAGTCAAATCTCTCATCCAAAGAATGAGGTGCCTGCTCCTGGGAGCCTTCTAAAGTCCTGAGAGGAAGATCTCAGTGGCCCTGGGTCAGGTACCAGCAGCCTCTGAAGGGGAAGGCAGGGGCCTCTGAATGATCAGATTAAGTCTGAATGGAAGAAGACCCTGTGATTACATTTTCTGAATGGTTGGCTCTCTCAAGGGGGAGCAACTGCCTTAAAAAGCAGAAACTAGCAGAACAACCCTAGTGTGGCTCTCTCTGACAGACTTCCAAAACTCAGAGTCCTGATCCTCAAATCTAGCAGAGGAGGTTTTTGCAAGCTCTATCTACAGATTCAGCTGACTTCAAAAAGGAGGACAACACTGCTATACTTCTTCAACAGGTGAGGCTGACAAGGAGCCTGCTTTGAACACCATTCCTCACAGGACCAACTCAAAAACTTTCCCAAACCATTACATAGTGAAGAAACTATCACTTAATCTTCCACATCATCTTCAGCAAAAACTTCTTACTGTGATCTCCCCACATTGCTGTCCCAGCATCCCTGTGGGAAGGCACTTTGATCCAAACATGAGCAGGAACAGAAAGAAGCAAGAAGTATTTCTCTAACCTAAGGCAGACTGGTAAAAAATGGCCTGGTTATACAGGGCATGAGCCTGCTGAGGTTTTGTTCTGTTTTTCTAAGTAGTGGGAAGAAATAGCAACATGAATCTTTCTTCACAGAGAATGAGCTGAGGGTTAAATCAATTCATAATGAAGATTGCTCATACATCAAGATATAATTCATTAAAAATCTTGTTCAATAAAATGTTCAATGACCCTTCTACGTTAAAAACTCAAGGTCAGGTGTCAAAGGCTAATGTTTTTAAAAACTCAGGAGGGGAAAATAGTTAGGACAATTAGGGAATACTTCACAAAACTATCATGTCTAAGCTTGGCCTGCCAGGCAGGATGTGTCTCATTCTCTAGCATCTAGTTCTATAACTGACATTTAACGTATTCCCATTAAACTGCAGGAGACACAGGATTGAAAGGTACAGATTCTGAGCTCCAAGAAACTGTAGCTGCAGAGAGGTAATGTAAACAGAATACAGTAAGTATGGGTAGAGGGTGAGGATGCCTTAAGGACAGAAGGCCTCAGGATGGCTTCTGGATATGGTTCCAAAGACTTTAAAAGGCAAAGCTCTCCACTTAGTAACCAATAACAGAGATTGCATTTATATTAAATATACTATTTATTTTTTATATATGGAGCAGAATATTAGCTAGTTCTTAATTTAAATTTACTCAGTATTTTTAAAGATTTATTTTGTTTTTAATTATATGTATTTTTATGTGTCTGTATGGGGGTATGCACATGTGAGTGTGGGTGCCTATGAAGAGGTATTGGATCCTGCTGAAGCTGGAGTTATAGATGACCGTAAACCATCCAACATGAGTGCTGGAAACTAAAATTGGGTCCTCTGCAAAAGCAGCACATGGTCTTAACTACCGAGCCATCTGTCCAGACCAAACTTATTTAACCACTAAAACAACTATATACTGGGGCATGGGAGCACACATCTGTAATTCCAGCACTAGTTAGTCAGAGGATCAGTACCTGGGACTTTCCTGGGCTACAAACATACCCCCAACCCACAATACCAACAGAATATACCTTTTTAAATACTCATAACAAAAATTCAGGAAGGTCATTGTATGAAATTCTCAAAGAATGGAAATAGTTTTAAATTTTTCATAAGGTTAACTTCCTTGCTTAGAGAATTCAGCTAAAACATATCAACAAAAAAGAAAAACAAGAAAAGTGCAGTGGTGCAAGACATTCAGCACTTAGGAGGCAGAGGTGGGTGAGTTCCAGGACAGCCAAGACAGCCAGGGAGGGAGCTGGGAAGGAAGGGGGAGGGGAGGAGGAGAGGCAGCAGCCTGACAGGTTATAACCCCAGAGGATGATAAGTCACAAGTATCAGTACCTTGCCACCAACATAAGATTGTAAAAGCAACCTCCAACATTGGTTTGAAAATACTCCAAAGGATGTGTCTGACAACTTTGCTGCAGGACAAACACATTGGGTATCATCCATTAACCTGTCCAACAGCAGCTTCTACACATTTTAATGTATTGTTTTTTTCCTTCACAACAGAGATGAATGATATCTCAAGTTGTCCTCTGGCTTTCACAAACACCCAGATACAACAAATAAGCACACATTAGCACACAGAATTTCAATGTAGGTCTTACTGACAAGTCTAACGTCTGAGGCCCAACTTTATATCAGCATGAAAGTCATATACATTTACTATAAGCCTTCAAATTTTAAATCTGAATCTTTTCCTAAGCTACTGATACTTAGTACAATACTCTCCAATGAGGATCCGCAATGCAGACACCCTACTGTGTGCTGTACTGCTAAGCAGGGATGCTCTGTGTGTTCTATGCAGTTTCAGCTTATACTATTTCCAACTTACGATGGGTTTATCTATAACCACTAGGGGCACGTGGACCTCCTCTACACCATCATAGCTGTGCATGTACACACCTTAACCTTCAAAGGACTTTTGAAGACATAAAAAAATCCACTTTGCATCTTCTTACAACTCATGGCTTCTCACACAATACCTTTTTCCCCTGTTTCAGTACTGAGAATGGATCCAGGGATAACACATGCTAGCCAAGTGCTCTACAACTCAGCCCCATAAAGTAAACGTGTATACACACACACACACACACACACGTTATATGTAATATAAATAATATATATTATTTTTCTATGTACTTCATGTCTGAAATTAGTGTTCAAGGATACCATTCTTCTTCCTATAGCAGCATTAGGTATGGCACAGAGAGGCTAAACAAACAAGCAATATGTATACTAAGCCTTATTGTAGTCTGTTCACAGCACCTAAAATGCCAGAGAACTATGGCTTCAACTAGAAAGTTGCCAGAGGATTTTGCTCCTTTAACCTCCCTGACCCACAGTTTCCTCATCTTTTAACAGGGAAATAATAAAACCAATTTCTTAAGATTGTTTTGATAAATGAGTTAGATAATATGTTAAGTGCTTGGCAGTGTCTGAAACATGTTAAGAACTCCACAGAGGCTGGTAAATAATCTCTAACCTCCAATGTAAGATAAAAGGGAGGTGTGTCTGTCCTCACCTTTCATCTGCTAGATTTAAAATCTGGAAAGAGATAAGATATATTAAATTTTTAAAGGATAAAAAAATGAACACTGTCCATTAAAAAACAATGGAGCAGATCCAGAGATACTAATGAAAAAAAGTAAAATAAGACAGATCTGTGTATATGTAATTACTTACATGCACATATAAATATGTAGGGTAAACAAATCCTGAAATATATAGGAAGTGGAAGAATGAAAATGTTTTATCACTATGCAGTTCTAGTTGAATCTTTTGAAAATGTGTGTTTTCATTATAAAGGCTGTAAGTTACCCATTCTGTCTCACAAGTTTCCTATAAATCTAAAACTACTCCAAAATAAAATAGTTGTTGGGTAAAAACAATACCGAGTGCAACACAGAATGTTGCTGTTTAAAGTATGTCTGTATCAGAATGCACATAACTTCCTCTCCTTGCACCTTCTATACCTGCGGTTTCAGAGGGAGAATGCCATATCAGCAGAAGCAGCAGCATCTCGGAACTTGTCAGAAATGCAAATTCTCAGGCCCCACCCCAGTGCTACTGAATCAGTCTCCCAAGAGGTGGGGCCAGATGATTCTGATGTACGTGAAAGCTAGAGAATGTAGTCCTAGATCACAGAAACTGGTTTTGTAACAAGTGCCACTTCACAGTCAAAACAATAGAACAATGAAGCTGGAAAAAGGGGTCAGTGTGCTGATGGATGAATAGCATTTAAGAGTCACCACATGCCCAAACATGGTACATACTATGGAACTCAGGCACAGCAATTCTCAAACTCAGTGATTTACCTGCTCTACCTACCTCCTGCCCCCAAGTTAGTTTAGTGGGAACCTTTGAGATGCCTGCAGAGACACGGCTCAAGAAAATTTGGCATGAGGTTTTTTTCTTTCGTTAAAAAAAAAAAAAAAGTTATGCAAAAGACCGGCAAGACCGGCATGTTTTGATCTTCATCTCTCTCCACTGGCAGATTCTGATCTTCATCTCCAAATGAATGGCCTCTAGTCTCAGTTTTAAATTAATAGCACTAGCTGGAGTAGAAGATCTGGAGACTCCTAAACTTGGAGGTGTACAGCTAGGATGAACAAAGTGCTTATGTCAGGCAGTGGGCCCTGCTTTGTAGATGACCTTTCATATCCTCCTTCAATTCTGTTCTGTGGGCTCCAGTATTTGTAGCCCTCCAGGAGCATCCTCAGACTGCTGACTACTGCCTGTGGTAGAAATCCCACAGTTGTTGGCTTTTTTCCCTCATCTCTATTTTCAGAGAATGCGCTATACTTTTCCAAGCACCAACTGGATGCTTTTGTCCATTAATGAAACTCTGAACATGCTGTAAGAAAAAACAGAAATCCAACTTCTAGAAATCTCTACCTTAAAACCAATCAGTTTTTTCCCACCTATGATTGGCTGACGCAAAGACTAGTGTCTAGGGTGGGAGAGAAGGTGTAAAACCCACCCATGATGATACATCTATTCCAGTTACTTTTCTGAGTCCAAGGAGTGGGTGTCACCGTCCAGGTGTTGAGTTAGGTGTTCTCCCATGGAGGGCTATTGATGCACTCCTAAGCAAGAGCCAGCAAACTGAAATGGTAAGAAACTATTCTGGTATAGTACATTGGCTGGGCAAGGTGGTCACAACCACCAACGATGAAGTCATCAAGGCTAGAAAGACTAGGGCAGGTCCAGCCTGGGTGGTGACTGAATGAGATCAGGTCTTTTAGCCACAGCATAATACTGTTACTGAAGTAGCTGGGCAGTGGTGGTACACACCTTTAATCACAGCACTCAGGAGGCAGAGACAGGCAGATCTCTGTGAGTTTGAGGCCAGCCTGGTCTACAGATCGAGTTCCAGGACAGGTTCCAAAGCTACAGAGAAACCCTGTTTCATAAAACCTTAAAAAGAAGAGAGAGAAAAAAAAGAAAAGAAAGAATATTACTTAAGTATACACAGACTATCCTTGAAATCAGGACCTATGGACCTTCTCGTGAGTCTGGAAGCACCAATGGAGACTCCAAAGAAATGCTTCAAGGTAAATAACAGGGAAGATACTTGAGAGTAACTGACTGACACAAGAAGTCTGTGCCCAGGAAAACAAGAGATTAGCTTCCTAAATTACACCAGCTATATACATACCCAAATAGTACTCTGAGCTCCCCTTTCACTGCAGATGGCACCAGAAAATATGGGTGATGAGGCTTCAGCTCAGGCTTCTCACTAATGGTGAAAGACAACAAATACAGGCAGAACTCCTTGAAGCAAAAACAACTACTCCCTTCTCCTTCCCTTGGGTTAGTTTGTAGTTGGGAATTCATATGAGGAACCTCTATGCAGATGCTATGCTGTTGGTTGCAAGGACTATTTTAAATTTAGAAACAGGCCTCCAGAATCCACAATGAAAGATCTGTGGAAAAACATCTTCTATAGCTATGTGAAGTTAAAAACCAACAAATCTTGAAGGACATGGAAGGAGGTGGCAGGGTGACCTGCAGTGACTGAGCAGATCTGTGTTGGTGGTAGCAATATGGATACTTCATCCACTCAACAGGAGATAGGCAAGTTCCCAAATGTACAAAGAGAAGACTGCATCTGTACCCAGCAGGAGTGAAGGCCAGTCAGTATACTTCAGGTGAAGAACTTAGAATGAGAAAAAATTAAGCAAAACTGATTAAGAACAGGACTGCAAACTTGTGAACAGGGCTTTATGGCTCTAAAGAACTGGAAGGAGCCATGTGATTAAAATACTCAACAGTGGTACCTCCAGACATAAATAGGTTTATGCGAACTAAGCAATACAGAAATTCTATTCCAGTAAAGTCCTATTAGAAAAACAACAGGAAAAATCATGTCTAGAAAGCAGGACAATATCTAAAACATCTAGAAGAAAAACTGAGGACCTAAAATAAATGCTGCTGAGACTATGCAAAGTAGCACACATCCCTAATCCCAGCACTCAGGAGGCAGAGGCAGGCAGATCTCTGTGAGATAGCAGCCACCACAGTCTACTTGGATTATAGAGTTCCTGGCCAATCAGGCTACAGAGTAAAATCCTGTCTCAAAAAATAAAACAAACAAACAAACAATATATATATATATAAGCACCACTCCCCCACAAGTGTTTGGAAGCATGTCTTGCCTAGTAGTCTGAGTCATAAATCAAGATAAGGTTTTGTTATGGTACATTTGAAAGCATCCTGTATCCACAGAAGTCCCAGGCTTGTAACAAGTGCACAGGATAATCCTGTCGAAGCAAAACCACACTGAGTGTAGCTAAATGCATTCAAAATCAAAACCAGAAACCCATTTACTGTAAGAAGAGTTGGGTGGAAGGGCTTCTATACATTCACTATTTAGATTTTTTTTTTAACTTTTATCTGCACTTATTTTACGCTGAATTGATTCCCGTGTTCTAAGTTTTGTTTCTTCAGTTTCTTGTGGGATATCTTTGTCTTCTGTGCACCCTCTTCTTCTGGGTTTGGAACAATCTGTTCCTTTTCAGTGAGAATCATTTCAATGTGGCAGAGGCAGCACAAGTGTAGGTTAATCCAGCCATGACCTTTATAGGCTTATTGGCGCATCTTAGATGCTTTGTTCACCTCTATCTGCCCAATGACTAGAGAATCTACATCTAAACCCTTACATTCAGCATTACTCTCTATATTTTTAAGCAAATGTGGCAAAAATTCTGTACTCTTTTTTAGCCACTGACCCTGTGTCCAGCTCCACTGTCTGGCCTGGGAGCAACTACCAACTCTAACATCATTCCGCCAGAACAGCACACACTGCTTCTTTAAGGTGATGTCGTCCAGCCGGGCGGTGGTGGTGCACGCCTTTAATCCCAGAACTCAGGAGGCAGAGGCAGGTGGATCTCTGTGAGTTCAAGACCAGCCTGGCCTACAGAGCTAGTTCCAGGACAGGCTCCAAAGCCATAGAGAAACCCTGTCTTGAAAACAAACAAACAAACAAACAAACAAAAAAAGGTGATGTCTTCCAGACTCTTGGTGGCTTTGGGGAATACATATCTCCTTGATGGACTGAGTGGTTTCACAGGTGTCCTTAAAATGAACATGAAGATTTGAACCTCTTGATTTGCATCATTTCATAAGGTTTTCTGGGACAAGAGAGTAGCAAATCATCTTTACAGGTCACCTCAGGCCACTTACAGGAAGAGCACTATTTAGATTTTAATGAGCATTGTCTTTTGGCATTACAATTCTTTAAAGTGATTTTTTGTTTTTGCTTTTGGAGACTGGGTTTCTCTTTGCATCCCTGGAACTCATGCTATAGACTAGGCTGGCCTCGAATTCAGAGATCCGCCTGCCTCTGCCTCCGGAATGGGGAAATTAAAGACGTGCACCACCACCACCAGCTTAAAGTGACTTTTTTTAAGACAAAAATTAAGATCAACATCCTTAGTCATCAGAGAAATGCAAATCAAAATAACTCTGAGACTCCATCTTACACCTGCAAGAATGGCCAAGAGCAAAAACACTGATGACAACTTATGCTGGAGAGGTTGTGAGGAAAAGGGAACACTTCTGCATTGCTGGTGGCAATGCAAGCTGCTACAATCCCTTTGGATGTCAGTGTGGCAATTTCTCAGAATATTAGGAAACAACCTTCCTCAAGACTCAGTAATACCACTTTTGGGTATATATCCAAAGGATGCTCAATCGTGCCACAAGGACATGTGCTCAACTATGTTCATAGCAGCTTTGTCATAGCCAGAACCTGGAAACAACCTAAATGCCCCTCGACCAAAGAATGGGTAAGAAAAATGTGGTACATTTACACAATGGAGTACTACACAGCAGAAAAAAATAACAACATCTTGCATTTTGCAGGAAAATGGATGGAGCTAGAAAACATTATTTTGAGTGAGGTAACCCAGATACAGAAAGACAATTATCACATGTACTCACTCATAGGTGGTTTTTAAACATAAAGCAAAGAAAGCCAGCCTACAAACCACAATCCCAGAGAACTTAGACAACAACGAGGTCACTAAGAGAGACTTACATAGATCTAATCTACATGGGAAGTAGACAGTAGAAAAAGACAAGATCTCCTGAGTAAATTGGGAACATGGGGACCTTGGGGGAGGGTTGAAGGTGGAAAGGGAGAGGCAGGGAGGGGAGCAGAGAAAAATGGAGAGCTCAATAAATATCAATTTAAAAAAAGAAAAAGAAAATTAAGACCAAGAGTAGAGGAGGGCTGAACAAAAACTATCTATGAATGGCTTTTCATGCCAAATCTCAATACACTTCATCAGCACTTTTTCTAAGGGTTTTTTCAAAGTAAATAAGAGGCAGAGAAATGGCCACTACAAGATACACTATATAGAAACGTGCTAAACTTTTTGGGGGCATGTTAGGCTGACAAGCTATAAGGTGCCATAGCGCTGAAGCAGCTGGCAGGTGGCAAAGCAGAGGCACTATTCAGGGCCTCTAAGATCTTCCCATTTATAAGTCTAAATGTTATTTCTGTTCTTCTTGGGTCGGGGCTGGGAATACAGGTCAGTGGTACAGCCCTTGCCTAGCACATGTGAGTCCTAAGTTCAGTTCCTAGTGCCCTGTTTAAAAAAGGTTTCTGGGTCACACAGGCTTTTGCTAACAACCAAATGACCACATGTACAGTAAAGCAGTAATTCCCTTCCCCTACCCTCCCAAATATGAGTGGCCTAGGTAGTATCAATACCCTAATCCTTAAGATGAAAGCACTTGAATTGCACCCCAGTATCACTGTCAGTCTCCATCAATCAACTTGAGTTAGCACCCCAACAGAAAAAGAGGTACTATTCTCTGTTTCACAATAAAATAATCACTTCCTCTTTCTACCCCAGAGCCAGGTAAACAGGGGGCAGGAAAGCCTTTAACAAGGGATTCAAAATGTTAAAAGAGCAAACTAAGGAATCACAAGGTCAATGTTCCTTTGGACATCATCAAGAACCTTCCTTTGTTGTGGCCTAATGTCTAGTCTCATCCTGTCCTAGCATCTCCTCAAAGAAAGAACAAAGCTGACTGCCAAAAAGTGTTCCAAGTTATTGCTGTGAATTCATTCAAGTTCAGAGTACGCTTCAGAAACAATTTGAATTACACCCAAAACTGAAGCCTCAATTGATTTGTGTTTAAACAACTTTTTATATAATCCCTACTTTGAAAAGTAAATTCCAATACTATCTAGAGAAATTAAGGAGAATAAAAAGAAGATTAAGGTAAATTTGGGGTATAATTAAGAATGCCTTTGTTCTAGATTAGGGGTGATATTTTAAAAACCACAAGCTATTATTAAAATATAGCTTTGCTACAAGAGGGAAGTTGCATTCTATAGTATCAACTGGTGTACTCTGGGAGATTTGGCCACTACAATAAGTGCAACACAGAGGTATGCCCACCAAAGCTTCAGCCTAATGCTCTCTAGCAATCCTTTGTTTTTATATAATTAGCTGTTTTGTTCCATTCTATCACAATAAATGAAAAGAGAGGAAGAAGGGGGACATGGGCAGAGGGGAGAAAACATCAACTCTCAGAGAAGAGTCACTGCTGCTGAGGAGGGCTACAGAAACTCCTGATGAGCAGACAAACATCTAGTGAAGCTATTCTATGGCAGTTCCTTAGGCCAGCCAGCCAGTAACAAGCAGGTAAAGGATCGGGTCACCCTTTCTAGACACTAGGATTCCAGTTACAGAAGCACACTTTTCTGTCTATTCTGAGTATCCATGGAGCAAAGAAATTTCTGAGTCAGCTAGACATGGTGACTGTGTAAGGTTGGTTTTTGTCAACTTCATACAAACTAGAGACCCTGAGGAGTGAACCTTAATTAAAGAACTACCTCCGTTAGACTGGCCTGTGGGCATGTCTGTGGGGAATTTTCTTGATTCTTGATTGATATATGGGGAAGGGGTGGTGGCATACTTGTGGGTAGTACCACCTCTAGGCAGGTGATCCTGAGTTGTATAAACAAAATGAGCAAGCCATGGAAAGTGAGCCAATAAGCAGCATTCCTCCATGGTCTGCTTCAGTTCCTCCCTCAAGCTCCTGCCCTGGCTTCCCTCAATGATAGTTAGACTCTAACCTGTAAGCTGAATTGTAAGCTGAATAACCTTTTCCTTATAAACCCTTTAGGTCAGTGTTTTATTGCCACTACAGAAGCAAACTAGAGCAGAAACTGGTACCAGAGAGTGGGATGTTACTGTGATGAACCTGACCATGTGTTCTTTATACCTTTTAGACTGGTGGGGGGGGGGGTAGACTGCCTTTGAGGGGAAAGGATTTGAGGGCTTTGGGCTGGAAAAGCCATTGAGTGCTGACCTCACTGAGCTGTTGTAGGAATTTGGAAGATAATATTGAGAAAAAAACAGATGATGGAAGCCTAGCATATGAAGTTTCTGAGAAAAACAAAAACTATAGTGCTATTTGTGTAATATTTGGAAATAAGAATCGATGGAAGTAAAACCTGTGTTTCACTGGAACTGCTAATTAAATGGGGCTAAAGAATCAGCTGTGATTTAGACACCATCATCAATGAGTTGAAATCTTCTGGGAAGTAGTTCCTCAGGGTCAGTACACAGAAGCTGTTGTCCAGAGAAGGCCACAGCTGGATCTAAAGCTGGCAGCGGAACACAGGAATGTGTACTGATTTTGAAGACCTGAAGGGGTCATAGAGAACAACTTAGTACCCAAGGGGCAGCCTCAGTTGCAGGAGAGACCCCAGAATTGAAGGAGTCACAGAGAGAAGCTGAGGCCTGGGACAGTAAGAGGCTGGGACAGGCCCTTGGTTAAGTTACAGCCTCAGTTGCAATGGAGACCCCAGAATATTGGAGCTGTCAGGACTGTAGAATGACCAAAGACATCAGCAGAAGTGGAGCTGGCCTGAATCTCTAGGACAAGTTGTGTGTTACTAAAGGCAGAGCTGGAAACATGGATGTGCCCAAGCCCTTTGGAGCCCAGAAGATTGTAGTACATCCCAGATGTCAGTCAGGCATTGAGCAACAAGATCTGGAGCTACTCTGCTGGGCTTTGGTTTTGATTAAGTATGGCTGTTCTTATGCCCTGGTTCTTCTCTTTTAGAGTAAGAAAGTATGTAATTTGTTTTGTCCATCCTTCCCATTATACAGGAACTTAGTTTAGAGACTTTGACTATTTCAAAGAAACTTTGAACTTTTAAAGTGCTTTGATTTCTTTTTAAAAACTGGGACTCTTAAAGTTTTATTACGTCTTATATTATGATATAAACATGAGGATCTCTGGGATAAGCAAAATAAGTTATGGTTTAATAGTGATGTATTTGTGTATCCAGTTGACAAGGGATCAATTGTTCTGATTAGTTTTTGTCAATCTGACACAAACTCGAGTCACTTAAGAGGTAACCTCAACTGAGATTCATCACAATGATCTGTGAGCATAACTATGCGACATTTTTCTTTCTCTTCTCTCACTTTTTTGTTGTTGTGGTTTTATTTTTTGAGACTTGGTCTCAATTATGTAACACTGGCTCTCTTGGAAGTCACTATATAGAGCAGCAGGCTGGCCTTGAACTCAGGATCCACCTGCCTCGTCTCCCTACTGTTGGGACTAAAGATGGAAAGAAGCTCAGGTTTAGCACCCAAAGGGCCGCTGGTAAAGGTGTGCAGCCTCAGTTGCAGCAGAGACCCACAACTGAATGGATGGATACATCGTATTCCCTAAGAGTGTAGTGGCCTCTTTGATTGTTTCCCCTTTTCTCAACTCCAACATCAGAACACCCATTCTAGTTTAACAGCAGAGTACATCATTTTCTCAGGCTAAGCAACAGCTGGCTCATTAATAACAAAGTGATGTCCAACATAACAATTACGAGCACAATTCCTGTTATGTGGCCTGCAGGACAACCTGCTCAACAGCAAAAGCCAGCATTACTATCATTCCCATTGATAGACAGCAACCCAAGGAAAGTAGCCACCCCTCAACCCATGCAGAAAGCATGAAAAATGGAGCTTTGAAGCCACTCTTTTAATTCTTAAGGAAGCAGGCACCCCCCACACACACACACACACACTTCAGTTTTTTCAAGACAGGGTTTCTCTGTGTAACATTCCTGGATGTCCTGAACTCACAGAGATCCACTGTCTCTGCTTTCTGAGTGCTGGGATGAAAGGGGGTGTGCTACCACCACTTGGCAAAAGGCACACTCTTATAAAGCTTTCCAACTTTTCTCTAAGGGTAACTTCATGCATTAAAAGGTCAACAACTACTGCTTGCTGCCCCCACCTGATGTGGGATTCCCCTCTGTATGCTACGAATATGTTTTATTACCATTGGTTAATAAAGAAGCTGCTTCGGCCTATAGCAGGACAGACTATAGCCAGACTGGAAGACATATAGAGAGAAAGTAGGTGAAGTCAGAAAGACGCCATGTAGCTGCCGAAGGAGACAGACACCGGAACTTTACCTGGGAAGCCACAGACTCATGGCAATACACAGAATAAAAGAAATGGGTTAATTTAGCCAGCTAGGAATATGTCTAAGCTATTGGCCAAGCACTGTTATAATTAATATAGTTTCTGTGATTATTCGGGTCTGAGCAGTTGGGAAATGAACAAGCAGTCTCTGTTTACAAACGGTGCCCAACGTGGAATGTTTTATTACCAATGGTTAATAAAGAAACTGCTTCGGCCTATAGCGGAATATAGCCAGGCTGGAAGAGATATAGAGAGAAAGTAGGCGAAGTCAGAAGACGCCACGTAGCTGCCGAAGGAGAAAAAGATACCACTGCCAAAACCTTACTGGTAGGCCACAGTCTCATGGTGATACACAAAATAATAGAAATAGGTTAATTTAAGATGTAAGAGTTGGTTAATAAAAAGCCTAAGCTAATAGGCCAAACAGTGTTATAATTAATATAGTTTCTGTAAGATTATTTGGGTCTGGGCGGCCAAGAAATCAAAGTGCTGTCTCCGCCTACACCCACCTCCTGCACACTCCTAGACAGGAAACTACACTATAGTTGCTCCACCGCTCCCACCGGCTGAATTGTCTGCATCTATATTTGCTTAGGAGAGCTCACTTAAGTGTAGTATTAGGCACTTAAATACTACAAAGCAAAACCTTAAGTTTTATCCTTTGAAATCTAAGTCAGATGCTTTGGAAAGATTAAATAATGCTCGCTTTTTAAAAAAATGATTTATTTATTCTTATTTTCTGTGCACTGGTGTTTTGCCTGCATGTATGTCTGTGTGAGGGTACTGGATCCCCTAGAACTGGAACTACAGACAATTGTGAGCTATACTGGGAACTGAACCCAGGTCCTCCGGAAGAGCAGCCAGTGCTTGTAACCCCTGAGCCATCTCTCAAGCCCTATCAACTTTTTTTTTTAATTGCTGAGATCAAACCGAAACTTTTGAAAATTCAAAGGGGTAAACTGGTAAAATTCTAGAAGGTTCCTGGTAGCTTTTTAACTATCTTTAAATTTCTGATCTGCTATCAAAAAAAAAAAAAAAGGAAGTGTATATTTAAGTGATGTATCAGGGTATCAGGGTTGAAACTAGTACAAGGCTGATGGTCTTATTCCTAAAGACCTGGGCTTGAAAGCTTATTCAAGCCTTACTTTTTTCATTTTTAGTGCCTGTACTCTATTGCTGAACTACATACTATCGGTCCCTTAAATTTAGTTTGTATTTTTCCAGACAGAGTCTCATATAGCCCAGCTGGTCTCAAACTTTATGAAGCAGAGGCTGGCCTTGAACTCCTGATCCATTTGCCTCCCAAGTACTGGGATTACAAGTGTGCACCACCAAGCCTGGATCTAGACCCTTAATTTTAAACTATTATTTTAAACCATTCTGTGCTTCAAATGAACTGACCTTTTTAAAATACTCAACCACCTAGAGATCCTAATAGTCTCAGACAAACAGGCTATTCTTAAAGTATAAAAATTATGAAAAACACACTGTTTTCATTTGCCAACAACTTCTGATCCTTTTACTTACAACATCTAGAAATTCCTAGATGTTCAAATTGTAATTGACTTAAAAGTTCACAGCACTGAGATGGAGAACCTGACAGGTGTAAGAAAAGGAACTCCTAGGAGCTCCAGACGCTTCTATAACAACACAAAGAGGTCACTTCTGAAGCTCCCAATGTAAGAGTTGATTTCCTTTTTCTCCCTCTACATTCAAATATTATTCAAAGACCACTGGCTTCGTGGTGTTCTTAATAAAACTCAAATATCTCCTGAATTTCTTGTTTTGTGATAAAATAGTTTTGGTCAATATTCTTTTTTCTTTTACATTCCACAATACCTCTAGTTATCTCATGAGTGGTTATAAAAGTGTCAAAATCTGCACTTATAAAGAGATGGGAGCTGGCATCCCAATTTAGGAGGCACTGGTGGCACACTGGCACATGCCTTTAATCCCAGCACTTAGAAAGCAGAAACAAAAAGATCTGAGTTTGAGGCTAGCCTGGTCTACAACAGCAAGCTCCAAGACAGAACTACATAGAGGGACTGTCTCAAAACACACACTCTCTCTGGGCAGGAAATGGAACACACTTTTAATCTCAGCACTTGGGAGACAGAGGCAGGAGGATAGATCCTTGAGAGTTCAAAATTAGCCTGCTCTACAGAGCTAGTTCCAAGACATCTAGGACTACACAGAGAAACCTTGTGTTGAAAAACCAACACATACACACATGCACACACGCACCATATGCAAGTTCTATTTCAGACACTTGGGTAGGCAAGTCACCTGAGCATAACAGGGTCTCCACAGCCAACCCAGCTACCAGGTAGCCCTTGGTCTTAAAACCTCCTGGGCTCCCTTGAATATTTGAATACAGAAGTAAGATCTCCAAATATGTTCCCAACCTGTGTGGGGATAGGAAAGATCTACAAATAAAAGTGGTATTAACATAATTTTTTAAAAGAGGCCCTCAGAACCCCTTGCAATCATTAGAACAGGTAGGCATACCTAAGCTGGATATACATGTACTTGTGTTGTAAATATTATGTAATATCTCATATGTAAGAGAGGCAGTGGTGGCACAAACCTTTAATCCTAGCATTCAGGAGACAGAGGCGGATGGATCTCTTGAGTTTGAGGCCAGCCTGGTCTATAGAACTGTAGCACAGGACAGAGAAAGCCTGTCTGGGGAAAAGGGGAAGGAGAAAGAGTCATGTATGGATAGGTAAATATGTAGAACAGTAAATATAGTAAAACATTAATGGTAGAATATAAGGGGTAGGTATGTATGAGTGTTAGTGTAAAATTATTTCTGTGCTCCTTTGCTGGAAGTTTTCACAATGAAACATTTGGGGAATGTGCTTGTAGAGAAGGTAAGGAAAATCATTTGTAGCTGGAAAAGAAAGGGAGGACAGAGAAGAGCGGAGGAAGGCTTGAAAAAAATGAATGAATTTCATTCTTGCCTTCTAGGGCTTCTATGTACAAGGACAGACAGAAAAAGCATGAGGCAAGAGAAGGATAAATAATCTAGAAAGATATCAGTTCCTTAGCTGAGTAACAGACACTGATTATCCTAAGAGAAACAGACATGGGAAGAGAGAAGAGCAATATGGTTTACACATAGCAGGTCTGCTTGGGACCTATGCAAGACATAAAGGTAGATTTCAGTCAGTGTGATTTAAACTGAGGAATGCTACAGAGTCCACAGATCCTGAACTTTGATTGGAGGAGGGGGTGTCTTGGAAAGGAACTCAGCATCTAACAGCCTGGCTCAACTTGGAAGTCTGCTTTGTCTGTGCAGACATTTGTAAGATTCACTAGGCAAGCTCAGAAGGCAGAGGCAGATAGAACTCTGTGAGTTCAAGGCCAGCCTGCTCTACAAGAGCTAGTTCCAGGACAGGCACCAAAGCTACAGAGAAACCGTGTCTCGAAAAACAAAATACGGATATTTATCCATAGAGTACATTACAGGGTATCAAAGAGTTTGTATGCCTCTACTAAGGGCTGGGGGAACAGGTGTAATCTAGTAATACCCCAAGATCAGCCAATGTCAAATGTCAGTAATTATTATAGAAATTGGATGAATATTCAAGTATAGAGATGGGTTAATCCTGGTACTTAGCCACATGCTGAAGCTCCTGCCCACAACAAGCCTCTGGAAAGAGAAAGGTGAGCTTCTTTCCAAGATATGGCCAAGGCAGGCTGGCTAGGCAGCCCACAGACTGCCACTCCCTACCTTCTTCACCAGGTCTCTTCTGTTGAGGAATGCTGCTTTCAAGATTTGAGCAATATAACCCAGGAACAAACCTGAACATCCTAAAAAAGTGTGAGGAAATTAACTGTTACCAACACAAGCAGGTTGTCTTTTATGGAAAATATGCAAGCCTACATGCAAACTAGCCACTACTAGCTGCCCCTCCACAAACCAACCAGGCTAGAGTGGACACCCCCCACACCCACACTGCACGTGTGTGCCCTGCATAGCACCCGCTTCACCTCGCTAAATAAACAAGGGGAGTCTTTGTTTAAATTAAAAAAAAAAAAGGGAGAACCTGTCTCACAGGCTATGATTACATCAGCAGGGCGCTCTCATTCTCGACATCAATCCGAGCTGCTCAGGCGGCTTTGAAGCGCCTCAGAGTGCGGCGCCTTTGATCTTGTGGTTCCCGCTTGCAGCAAAGCTGATACCATCGAGGCGCCCAAACAGGATCCCAGATCCTGATCTCAGGGGCCAGTGCAGGGTTGGAGCCTCAAAGGTTGAGTGCCAGTTGGTCACTAGCTACCAGACATTAACCTCTCAGCCTCTCCTCCCTCCCAAGTACTCAAGGGCACACATTTTTCTGGGGGGAGGGGAGCCAGGTAGGGGAATGGTTCTAGGAAAGAGCCATCACTAAGTTAACATGGGCCTCTCATGTACTAATGTACTAGTCTCGATTTTCTATTTAATGAACAATTACAGGAAAAATATGGCTGATTTTGCTTCAAATAATACAGGAATGGGGCTTGGATGAGACAACCTGGCCAAGATTGATAACTACTTAAGTGATGTCTATATGGATGTCCACTGCATCTTATACCCTTGTTTCCTTTAGTATACATGTGTGCAACCATGTCCTACAAACGAGAGCTTGAAAAAGACACTAACTTCTTCTTTTGTGTGTGTGTGCTTTTTTTCCAAGACAGGGTTTCTCCATACAACAGTTCTGGCTGTCCTGAAACTTGCTCTGTAGACCAGGTTGGCCTGGAACTCACGGAGATCCCCCTGCCTGTGTTAGGATTAAAGGTGTGCATCATAACACCTGCAAAAAATATATACTAACTTCTAACTCTGCTAGTTTTATTTCTTTGCAGTCTTTTTTTTAAAAGATAGGGTCTTCCTATGGAACCTGGGCTGGCATTAGACTTCACAGCCTTCCACCTTGGACTCCCAGCAGCACTAAGACTACAGAGGCAAATCAGCACACCCAATTTCCTCACATATCTTTAGTAGTTTGAGACTGGGTGAAGGTGAGGGCAGATTTCATCTGACTTTCCTACTGTGTCCCCAGGGCAGTTACTGTAACAGGAAATAAAGGGCACGCAGACCAGAGTCCACTTTTCCTACACTGTCTGGGACATCAGTGTCACATTTCCACAACTTTTCACTTTGGGGAGAGCCCATCCATGCAAAGAACTACCCATGAATATACAACAGTGAGGAGGTTCCATAACCAGCTCTGTGGGAACCAAATTAGAAATGGTCCCTGGAGGAAGCCTTCTAAACTGCTGTTTCCCTTGGACAACTCCTTCCCTCCATGAGTTGCAGGTACATGACAAGCCACATATGTTGGATTCCCAGGACCAACATATGGAGCTAAGCATGGGACATGGTCACGTTCTTGGGCTGCACCGTAAGATCGACTTTGTTCCCAAATGATTAGCTGTGTGGTCTTAAGTGGCCTAACCTCTCCAAGCTTGTTTCTGTATTTTTTAATCAAGAGCTATTAATGCTGGCACTTCTGATATGCACCTGACACTTCTGATATATACTGGAGCACAAAGAAGAAAGACGTGCCAAAAGAAAAAGGATGCAAGCAGCAGTTCTTTCCTCAAGTGCAACAGAACATTCCACATATAGATCAGACACAGAAGAGCTGACTGGTGGAGAGCTGACTGAGGAAGGGACGTGTGACAGCACTACTAGGTGTGTTCAAGGCCAGAATTTCATACGCACAGGCCAAAAGGCAGGGCACGTACACAAACTAAAGAAGGGGTCTAGAAAACTAAGTATGACCTCATAACAGCTAAAGGTGATTAAAATATTTTAAGAGAAAAATGTATTATAATGGTGTAAGGAGAGGTCAAATAATGGGCCAGATATGGTGGCTCACATCTGTAATTCCAGCAATCAGGAAGTTGAAGCGAGAGGATTGCCATTAGTTCCAGGCCAGCTTGAACTACAATGAGACTCTTTCTCAAACAAACAAACAAACAAACAAAAATTGCATGGCATATTATGGACCTCAGTGAGCTTGTATTTTAGTTGGGAGATAAACATACCTACATACCTATAAATTAAACAACACAAAATAATATATTATTATATTTCAAATGAGTAGCCAGATAAGGTTGTTTCAAGTTCAGAGATGGCAGAGACAACTCTACTACATTGGTCCAAGAGAGTTCCCTGGAGATGACAGGCTTGAAAGAAGGGCAGACTGTGGTCAAAGCATGTTTGGAAGAACCATTTGACTGGGGTGAGATGTTCTGCAGGACACTAAAATCATGCAAAGATGACTGACAGAAACAAACAACCAAGAGATTTAGGCTATGAAGGTAAGGCAGGATTTAGACCCCATCCTATAATCAGCAAAAGGCTCTGAGAGATTTGTAAAGAGGACCAGAGGACCATGGCACCTGGCAGCTGAGCAGCAGACAGGAAGAGGAGACCCAGGACCCTAAGGAAATAGATTACTGGGAGTAGAGGTCTGCCCACTTAAAAGAGAAATAGCTGCCCCTCCGTGAACTAGAGGGAGCCATGTGCTTGGACTACAAGTTGAGGGAGGGGATTTTCCTCTCGTGTGTGTGTGTGTGTGTGTGTGTGTGTGTGTGTGTGTGTGTGTAAAGAAACAAAGGGGTGAAGATGAAAAGAAACAGTTTGCAAATGAGAGCCCTCCTGCTCCTGACTTGTCATTTGTAGTCCTTTCATCTTTTTTCCTGTGTGAAATTCAGGTGGGAAGGAGGCATGTGGCCAGTACACTGAGAACCTGCCAGCCTGGTCCAGGGTCAGGCCCCATGTGTGAGTAGAGGCAAATCCCTCTAACTTTCCCAGCCCCACCCTCCAGCCCCCCCCATCTCCCCCTACCCCCCTTTTTCCTGCCACCCAACCCCATCTCCCCCTACCTCCAGTAACAAAGGAGGGCCAAAGAAGATTCTAAACCCCCTTGAAGGAAGTGCAAACTCTGGTTCCAGGCTAAGGAAAGACCAAACCCTATAGCAAAGGCACAGACTACCTGTTTTCTCCCAACAACTAGATCTTCAATTAAGAAAGCCTCAGCACAGAGAAAAGGCATTCCAACAGAAAACTCGTTCCCATTTGTATAAAAACTTCTGACCAAGTCTGGAATACAGAATGAAATCTCACCTCTATCACTTTATAGCTTCTATTTTATTACAAATAAAGGGCTTGATGTGATGGCACTCCTGAAAATCCTAGCACTCAGGAGGCTGGTGAGCTAAATAATGAATCCCTGTCTCTAAAAAACACCAAAGACGTTCTAAAGTCAGTGTGATGGGGGTCTCTTTTACCACCCTTGAACAGTAGAAAGTAAAACTTTGGGCAAATAGTTTCTTCTGGCCTCAGTTTCCTTTCTCATTTATAAAATGGGGACAAGAACAGTTAACAGCACTGGGCTGTTCTGGGGTGGAATAAATGTGGTCGTTCATGCCGTTGCTTAACACAATGCCTGGCAAAAGTCAGCAATAAATGCGAGCCACATGGAGTTATTTTTAAATCTGCGGCCCTCATCCCTTATCTGAGAGACACATGTAAGATGTAAGAAATTCAATGAGAGCCAGGTGGTAGTGGTGCACGCCTTTAATCCCAGCACTCTGGAGGCAGAGGCAGGCGGATCTCAGTGAGTTCAAGGCCAGCCTGGTCTACAGAGCAAGTTCCAGGACAGGCTCCAAAGCTACACAGAGAACCCCTGTCTCAAAAAACCAAACAGAAAGAGAAAGAGAGAGAGAGAGAGAGAGAGAGAGAGAGAGAGAGAGAGAAATCCAATGAGGGCATCTCCTAAGAAAGAAAGGAAGGATAGCAAGCCAGGTTCAGAAGGAATTTGTGAGAGGCCCCATTTGTGAAAAGCAGCAGGTTGGCATTCTTCTCCAGAATATAACAGCTGCCTTTCCTCCTGCTCTTGCCCAACCCCTCCTGGGCTGCAAATACTCAGGGATTAAGAAGACATTCAAGCCTTGTTCCGTGTCATTTCTGCCCTGGCATTCTCTTTGGTCCCTTTATCCTAAATTCCAATTTCTGCTCCTCAGCAGGTCTGCATTAGAGAAAATGCCTTGCACTACAAGGTCCCCTACCCCAGTATTTCCACAGATCCTTGCAGCACCCTTTGAAACTGGCTCCATGTTACCAAAGAGAGTCCCAAGGTAGAAGTGAGAACTCCTGACTCTGAGATCAGTGCTCATCTGGACTGCTATGCTAGCCTTGGACCTGAAAAGAGAGAAGATCCATGACAGCTTTCCTTCCCCAAGAGAAAGCAAGAGCAGGGCTGGCAGCATTAGAACTTCACATTATATTCCAAGCTATCACTCTTGCAGGGAGGGACACATCAGCCTCCAGAAAGAAGGGCCTTCAAAAAGGATTCCAGCTACCAAGTGGCTTGATGACTGTGTTCTAACTATCCCTCTTGGTGAGAAATAATTCCTTTGTGGAAAAAGAACACATGGGGGCGGGGGTTGAAACTGAAGCTCAAAGCTGCAAACTATATGAGGAGTAACACTGCCTGAGAGATTCAGATGAAGGCTGAACAATCTGTTCCTCAGCAAACTCCCTGGGAGAGAAGAGTATCTGAATCCCACTCCAGATTTTATTCTTCACCAGGTTTTACCCTTCACCGCTTCTCCTAACACTTCAAAGGAAGTATTTTTGTACAGCTCAGGGAGGAGTGTAAACTGGCCAGCTGCTTCCAAAGCAGAGAAATTAACCCTGAAAGGGCTGCTGGCCTGGCAGGATGAAAGGTAGGAGGACGAGTTCGTGGGGAGTAGAGCATGAGTTCCCACATTCACCAGGCCTGCCCTTTCAGACCACAGCAAGGGCACAGCTCTTAAACCACTACAGAAAGGCAGGGCCTGGGCTTCTCTAAGCATACAAACAGCTAGTTATAAATACCCTCTTAGGCTAGAAGGTCAAAAAAGCCAGCAGTTAGCATTTCAGTGGAAACTCCAGCTGACAGCACAGACCTCTTTTGCTGTCCTAGCCCTCCCCGAGCCATGCTAAGAACTGCACAGATCAAAAGCTACCTGCTCCTAAAAGTCTAACCTGATATGTTATCAATGGGCATTATGACTTCAGCAGCCTTCTAGCAACAAGCCCTTTCTAAACAGTGCCTAGTAGAGCTGCTCCCTACCCCCAGTGTCAGGTAGGCCAGGAGCTGGCTGATAGAAAACTCTAGGCCTTAAGGGCCTTCACATACTCTTAATTCTTAATATTCACTCTGCAGATTATTTGGCCCACATTTAGAGTGAACAGTCTTCAGTTACCTTGCTGAATTTGAAGGACCCTCCCAAAAATGAACACTGCACAGGATACCCTCCAGTTCACCAGTGATTTAAGTCATCCCCCGCCTTTTTTTCTGAGACAAAGTTTCATGTAGCCCAGACTGGCTTCAAACTCTTTATGTATCAAAGATGAATTCAACCTCTTTATTATGTATGTCTATTTATTGTAAAGGTAAGGGACAAATATGTGTGTACCCTGGTATACAAGCGGGCAACCTAAAGAAGTTGATTCCTTCCATCATATGGGTCCCAAGAATCAAACTCAGGTGAGCCTTTGCCCACTAAGCTATCTCACTGGACCAATCTACAATTTCTGATCCTCCTGCTTCCCATTTCCTGACTTCTAGGATTACAGAACTCACCACCATGTCTGGCACTTTGTGCATATCAGGAAAGCACTCTACCAACTGAGCTACGCACACAGCCCCAATTTGGTGGTTGGCAGTGAAATCAGCTTGGGCCTCTATCTCAAGAGCACATATACCTTGGTGTGTCTGTCTACATGTCTCTCTTTAATTGCCACCATTCCATCACAAAGACTATGAACTCTAGAAACTCCACATCATTCCAGAAAGCCTTAGTATTCTAATAGCACCAGGGGAAACCTCAGAAGCACTCAGGTGGGGCCCACCCACCACCTGGCTGATGCTGCCAGGCAATCAGAGTGACAGCAGATGAATGTTAGCCTCATCCCACTGGCAAAGGGCAGTCTGTAATTTACTGACACTGAAAAGAAAGCTATAAATAGCTGGTGTTTTTAATGTTGTCAGGCCTCCAGAACAAGGGTGCCTAACAGCCGGGGGAGGGGGGAGGAGGGAACTCAGGAGTCTAGGGTTCAAAGGGCTACAATTTGGAAATCCTGGGCAGTGCAGTTAAAGCCTCATCAACTAAAGACTGTTACTCTGAGAGTGTTGAACTCCATGTCATGAGGCTACAGGAATGGTAGAAAGGCTGTCAAAACTATCAGTCAAGATTTACAGACCACAGGTTAGCAGTAGAGTACCAAGAGTTTTTCATGAATGCTCCACAATTCAACAGTAAAGGGTAATGGAGTGTAGCTCAGTGGTAAAGCACCTAGCGTGCACGGTGCCCCGGGTTTTATCCCCAGCAGAATAATTCCTGGTGGGGGCAAGGGCAGAATAATTCCTAAACCTTAAGTTGCTATTTTTACTTCATTTAGTCTCCTAAAACACAATGTCCCTAGTTAAATAAACACAAGGTAAGAGGATTCATTTAGCCATTCAACAAACTTTCTGAACTTACTGAAAATACAAAGAACAGTCTTTTGACAATTTCTAGTGGAGAAGATGGATAATGAAAGCAAACAATTTGCCAAAATGAAGAGGATACCTTATAATTTTAAATCTAGTTACACTACAGGTTGGCATAAAACTATGTATCTAAAATAAGTTATGCCCAGTAATTGACTTCTAAGCTTTCCAAACAACAATTAGACTTTAAAACAAAACAAAAAACTCCATGCTTCTTTGTTCCTTTGAAATATCTATCCCCTCAAGATTTCCTAAAACTGAAGTCTATGAGGAAGGCAAGAGAGTGATAAGTGAGTATGGCTTTGGGTGCTTTATTCTAAACACAGATGCTTTGTCAAAGATGTCCAGTCAGCATCGAGCTCAAGGCTGCTGGGCAGAGCTGCAGCAGATGATTACTTGACCATCCCACGAATGGTCACAAATCATGGTTAGTGGTCACACATACTCAGGCGAAGTGAAGATGATAGCTGCAACGCAAACTCTGCAGGACTATTTGAGCCCTCTCCCCCAGATATCACCACATCTTTTTGCTGGGGTAGAACATTAGTGATTGCTATATGGAGCATCACAAGCACTGCACAGTATTCACTGTCCTTCCTCAACTGAACAAAGTCCACATTTCATGATGAGGAGGGACTCCAAAACCATCTCCTATGAAAAAGAGAAAGAACTTGGGGTGCTCAGCAATGAAAAACCAAGTTTACTGATTTTGTTGATGAAAAGGAAAATAACGAGTTCAGGATCTTCAAAAACCTGAAGGACCATCATGCCTTAATGACTGTTGTAGGCTGTGAAACCATGAGCCCAAAGAAATCTCCCCCTCCTCCTTCCAATCATTCTCTAGGGCACTAAGACAGATATGACACAAAAATAACCAGTAATAATACAGCTCCCATCTTCTAAGCCATGGACCTCTGTCCAGGGCCCAGAAGAAAATGACCCTGCCAACACCCTGCTCCTAGACTTCTAGCCTCCAGAGCTGTGAGAAAATAAATGTTTGCAGGCTACCCAGTCTGCACTACTTGTTATGCCTGACCTAAGATACACACTAGAAGGTAGTATTGGGATTATAGAGCATTTGATTCTACTTAAGGAGAAGTTTTCTAACCATCAGTTCTCTGCAAATAAAAAATGGCTCCTCCATTGGGAAGGGGGAACAAGAAACACCCTAAAGAGAAAGTGAGCTCCTGTAAGTGCAAGAGCAGGACCTAGAATCACAACAAAAGCTGGCAAGGGAAAAAGCTTGATGCTTCTTAATAGGGAGTCAGCTGCTGCTGATATACCTCAGTGGGAAGGGATAAGAAAATTGAGGCGCACAACTTTAATATTCCCAACACTTGAGAGGCAGAGGCAAGCAATTCTCTGTGAGTGTGATGCCAGCCCTGCCGACATAAAGTTCCAGTAAAGCCAAGGCTATAAAGTGAAACCCTGTCTTCAATTAAATAAATAAATACATAAAAGTTTAGGGGTGCTAGGTCAAAACTGTATTATATATGGCACTTAGTTGGAGAAGATTAAACTTCTCACCTCAGAGTTTTTCCTCTTTGAACCTCAAAGAGGATTATCTAAGCTAGCCAAATTTGTGCCAAACACTCTCCCAACTTTCATGCATTCATTAAGGTAGACAAGCCTGGAAGTAGATCCATTCAGCTCAGACAATCATCTCCAACGCAGCTGAACCTCAGAAACAGACTACCATAACTTACAGCATGAAAGTAAATTTGGGAAACATAGCCACGATGGTAACCCAACAGATGGAGGCTTGAACATTGGCCAGTGATCTTTCCAGGTTTTCCACACACATCAAACCTGAAAAGAGCTTGCTAAATTATCACAATAAAAGCCTTCACTGCTTCTTGCTAGCCCTGTCCCCCAAAATACCACATAAGAAGTATCTTGGGTTCAGGGCTAGGCTCACTTTGGGGTTATGGCATGGCTTCTAATTTCTTACACTCCATCACTCACAAAGACCATGATCTGGTGAGCGGAAGTTAAAACATTCACATCACCTTTAAAGGTGTGCCCTTGGTTGTAGTAGTGGTGACTATATATCCCAGGGCCTTTAAGATAGAAATGGATATGCTCTTGGCCTGTCCTACTCATAATCCAACAGGCACAGATCCTAAACTAGGTCCTTGGGTTCCACGAGGAAAAGTTTTGTGATCAAGTATATTTGGATAATGCCAGATTAAACGGAATAATTTTTTTCTTCAGTAGGATTTTTTAGAGCCATTAAGTCACTAAATTAATTAAACCAAATTAAAGTATAAAATCTCTAAAAGGAAAATATAATAAACACCATTTCTTAAAGTTAGTTCATAGAATTCTTTCACACTGGGATATTCTGCAGTTGGTGTCTTTTTTTAAGATACCTTGAGAAGATACCTGGTCACACTTCACAGAACCTACACACGGTGGTACACACTGTTAATCCCAGCACTCGGGAGGCAAAGGCAGGTGGATCTGAGTTAGAGGCCAGTCTGGTCTACAGAGCTAGTTCCAGGACAGCCAGGGCTACACAGAGAAACCCTATCTCAAAAAGCATAAAAGAAAGAAAGAGAGAGAAGAAAGAGAAAGGAAGAGAGAAAGGAAAAGAACACATCTAGGGCAGGCATTGTAAAACACACCTCCTTCAACCCCAGCACTTGGGAGGCAGAGGCAGAGGCAGGAGGATCTCTAAGTTCAGGCCAACCTGGTCTATACAGTGAACTCCAAGACAGTCAAAACTATATAGAGAGCCTGTCTCCAAAAACCAAACAAAAAAGTACACATCTATTTAAATATAGGTGTCTGGTGTCTCAAAAAATTTATAATATCCCCAAGCCAAATTAAATCAAGCATTCCAGGATGGGAGAATGGCTCAGCAGTTAAAAGCAAAAACTGCTCTTTCAGAGGATCCAAGTTTGGTTGCTAGAACCAAGTCCTGACTCACAACTGCCTTTAACTCTAGCATGAGGGGTTTGAAATCCTGTTCTGGCCCTGTGGGCACCTGAACTATGTGGCAGATGTAGGCACATACACACGAATAAAAATGAGTTAATCTTAAATCAAGTCAGTCAATAAAAACCCAAATTAGTGAGAGCTAGAAAACTCTGTCCTTGAGCCTAGGAGTCTCTGTCTATGCCCAGAAGAACAGTCTCGCAGGTTCACTGAGACACTAGTAAAGGCCAGGAAAGTTTCTGCCTCTCTCCCCTGAATGATCCTCACAGAAGGTCTTTTAGACGCCCAACTATAATCCAGCATAGTTTAGAGATAAGGATCAACTGTAATCCAGCTGGCTAAAAAAGAGATAATGATCAAGATTTTTGACTTTTGTTTTTTTAAGGAAAAAAGGGGAGGAGGGACAAGAGGAAACTAAGATCCACTGTTTGAAGTAGGGTAAGAAAACCCAGTTAAACATTCTGAAGAAAACTCTGCCTGAACTGGCCTGGTTCATTCTGCACCTCTTGCCCTAAATAAAAAAGCTGACACGTGCTTTGGTTCTGGCTAGAACAAGCACTGTTTCTGGAACAGCTCCACCTTGGTTGCGTGTTTCTACTTTAAACATTCCACAGTTGCTGAAGGCCTCCCAGGAGCATCTGCTCCCGTTTCTCCTGCAGGAAAGTGTTTGTTTAGTTTGATTACAACTTTGAAGAGGAGTAGGAATTCTGGCTCAGAAGAATTTAATGGCGGGCCCTTCTCTTACATAATTTGTAAACAAACAGAGTTTATCCCGGTGTGGCTCATTTGGCTCACAGGCTGGATTTAAAAAAAAAAAAAATCCTCATTCAGTTTGGAAAAACCACAAGGCCCATCAATAACCAGAAAAAGGTCAAAACCAGCCTATCACTCTGTTGCCTAATCCTAAGGCTGGGGATGGGAAGTGCTTACACGCTCCCTACTAAAACCCATACGCCTGTCCACAGACATCTTCAGATTGAAGGGTATGGGACAGAATTTAAAAGGCCTCTGATGGACTGATCTCCAGAAGTGTCCACACACTCCTGGTCTATTTTTCAAAACCTTAGAAAATAATTTGAGCCAAGGTCAAATATCACAACAGCAATTTTTCTCCCAAGGTGTTGTGAACAAGTAGAGAGCAATTTGTTACTAATAACGCTAAAAGTCAAAGCTGGTATATTTATCTTTAATAAAGTGAATTCAAGGCTGTCACATGAACGTCACTCCCTGGCATTCCAAACTATTTTCTTCATAGGAGTAACAGCTGGACCAGCCCCTGCTAACTGTGCTGCTTTAGAACATGAGGCAGGAGAGAGGTCATGCCATCAAAACTCTAGCACTGCATACATAAGCCATCTGTTTTCTGCCTGAGGGGCCCACTGGTCCTAAGACAGAAGCTGTACTCAAAGCCATCCCTATCTTCTAAACTATGTGCCGTCCTCTCTCCCCAGGTAGGTGCTCTCCCACCTAGCTGAAATCCAGCTACAGATTTCCTATTCCCAGAATTCTGACTTGAGATCTCATGCCCCTAAGTCCACACTCCTGCCAGTCTACAAATATTAGGAGCTGGCTACCCTTAGGTCTCATTTCAGTGTCATGATTCTGGCCATGCCTCACATGGTCTTTCCTTTCTCCTGACTTTGCCCTGGGCATATTCATGCCAGCTGACTCTGATCTATACAGCAAAAATAAGCCCCTACTGAGTGCCATCCCACCCTAGGTCTCAGCAAAGGAAGTGAAGTATCAGGAGCAAATCCAAGAACAGGCCTTCATTAAATGGGGCATACCCCAGGACCAACCTCTGATTTCGTGACACACCTTTGGCCTCAGGCATGTAGCACTCGGCCTGCATTATTATCACTGCCACCATTGGAGATTCATATCCTGTCTTCTTGAATGGCCAATAAACCTAACCCAGTAGATAGATACCCAAGAGGAGGTAACCATGATTCCGTGAGCACCATCCAGAAAACCACAAACTCGACATCCATGAACCCTCTCTAAGAAAGAGGCTCCAGCAAAGGAGCTGTCTTTTCCTGTGCGAACTGCATCTCTAAGAATTCAAGCGTACAGATCTGATTTGCATAATTGTTATAGTCCTGCTAGAGTGAGTTTTGGTTTGAGGATTTTTCACATACACAAAAATCATCCTGGTCTAAAGGATCTAAATGGAAAATACATGCAGAGACTGATACACAAAGACCTTAGGAAGGGTTCTAGCTTCAAAGCTGTTGGCTCGCTGGGCAGTGGTGGCACACGCCTTTAATCCCACCACTTGGGAGACAGAGGCAGGCAGATCTCTGTGAGTTTGAGTCCAGCCTGGTCTATAAGAGCTAGTTCCAGGAGAGGCTCCAAAGCTACAGAGAAACCCTGTCTTGAAAAACCCAAAAAAAAAAAAAAAAAAAAAAAAAGCTGTTGGCTCTAATTGTTGCCTGTTCCCAAACAGCAAATTTCCCCCAGACAATAGAGTTAAAAGCAGGACAACCTTTATTTAGCAGAGCTTTAGAAAGCAGTTCAAAATATTAAAGCTTTTTTATCCAAAACTACCAACTAAGGCACTAGGCCTTTGACTGGGGACCAGTGATCTGTACTACACCATGAGCTTCATCTTTGCTCCCACAGAGACAAATCTAATCACCAATTTCTAAAACTGAAATGGAAAGCAAGCCCTATCTAACACTGGACTATCACTGCAGGCCCTTCCCTTTTCTCCATCAAACATGAACTGCGCCTAGGGCATCGCACAGCCAACAATACAGCTAAGCCTGGAGAAGGGTCAATACAGAAAGGATTTTGCTTCTGTTCCTACTTTTATCATTGGGATGATAGGACACACACAGGGACAGAAGTACTTCATGACATAGGGCAAATTGATGCTCTGTATCTGAATTGCAAACCGGGAGTTAGAAAGATGACTCTGAGTTGGCCTCCTGCGTACTGTTTTTCCAGGACCTGAGTTTGATTCCTAGCACCATGGCAGGTGGCTCACAAATGCCTCTAACTCCAACTCCAGGAGGGACTGACTCCCTCTCTGGTCATCTGCACTCATGTGCACATACAAACATACACATAATTTAAAATAATAAAAATAAATCTTAAGAAAAGGAGAAAGTGATAGTGGCACATGCATTTAATTACAGCATTTGAGAGGCAGAGGCAGGAGGATCTCTGTGAGTTCAAGGTCAGCCTGGTCTATAGAATGAGTTCCAGGACAACCAGGGATACATAGAGAAACCCTCCCCCCACCAAAAAAGAAGGAAGGAAGGAAGGAAGGAAGGAAGGAAGGAAGGAAGGAAGGAAGGAAGGAAGGAAAAGAAATGCAAACATCGCCACTCAAGAGCCCCAGTGGTACTAAGTCAATCTTCTTTTTATTCAAATGTTGCTAGTTAGTAATGGCCACATATACCCTCCAATGGACTTATAAAGTAGACAATACTATTTCAGAGTTGTTTTCTAACTTTCCAACTCAACAGAAAAGTCATCTTTAAGTCTATTTTAGGGAGAAGTTTACAGAAATAATAGCAATTGCTTTCCATGAGTCTTCTGGTATTAGATTAAATATGTATCAATCGACTGAACAAGTGAATGTACACTGACATCTACTCTAGACCAAGTACCATGGGCAAAGTAAACAATTCTGTCATGCAGCCATCCCTCACTGTGTGCAAAAGAGTCAAGAGTATAGCACAGGGCCTACGTTTCAGCACTGTCAATGACTGAAATCATGGAACCTTGCAGAGGAAAACAGCTACAGGCCATAATTGATTCTGAACATGGTGCTGGGGAGAAAACCAAATCAAAGCAAAATCTTATCAACAAATCCCCATGGAGCCAGACCATGAGAAAGCACGGACACCATCTGGGCACTGTGGGGAACCAAACCGTCACCACCTGCTCCCTTGGCAAGTTTCAAGTACATTCTCAAGTACTGTAAGGTTCTTACATAGAAGAGACCAGAAAATTTAAGGGAAATTAGATAAGATTAAATAGTTGAAGGACCATAAAAGATAAACTGGCTATTAACTGGAATGTGTCTGTGCTATTTGGCACCTTGAGATTTTATTTTTCAGGAAATCTTTCAGGTAGCAATTAACATTTTAGAGGTCAAATTCTAATAAGAGGAGAAATGGACAGGGGTTGGGGGTAATTGAGACATACAATCAGCTTGACAGGATAGTCCCACCTAGTATCATCTGGCTTCAAGGAGGCACTCAAAAGTATCTGCTTAAAGAGAATGTAAAGCTCTTCACCAGTGGCTCTGGTCTGGACCCTGCTGTAAATGCCAGGCCTCCCAGCTATAGCTGCCATGGTGTTTTCTAATGACTGATTTACCTGTCTCCCACAGGACCATGAACTCCTTCCTTCAAACAATGACAATTTGGTAGTACTAAGTCATCAACGTATTTTTTCACTTAACCTTTATAATTCTTTAGAGGTAGAAGCTAAATAACCCATGCTACTAATGAGAAAACAGTTCACAGAGGTTGGATGACCTGACCAAGATTATAATGGTCATGTCACTGGCAATGGCAAAGCTGACACATACCTATCTGGCACCACTGTGGCTTTTACAAGGCAAAAATCTGTCAGCTCTGAACTCTCAGAGCATAACACACAGATTTTAGCCTCAAGAGCCCCCACCCTTTAAAACCTGTAAAAGCCTAGCAGACCAGCACAGTATACACCTACCCAGAACTAGCATGCAGTGAGGCTACAAACACAGTCTTGAGTTCCGGCTAGCTTCTTTAGTCATCAGCTGTGCTAAATCTCACTACCCTTTGGTGTCCTCATTCAAAAAACAGGGAGGAAACCTCATCACTCAGAATCCTCCTGAGGATCTGGTCACACAGTGTAAAGCCCAAGGACAGTGTCTAACAGAGCATCCATTCATTCAAACATTTCACCAACCACCTATTTGACCTTCAGTCTCATAAAGCAACGTAGTAGCAGGCAGAGCCAGGGGTGCTGGAGAAAAGTCATGAAGTGTCCCGGCTTCTGCCTGTCTCGGCCAGGTAAGTAACAGGGGGCCAAGAGTTCAAAAACTTGGATTGTTTCACAAGCAGAATGTTTATCTGAGCCCAAGCTGACAGGTCGCTGTCCCCTCTCTTTGCCACATGTTTTCACTGGTACAAAGTTTCTTTCTTTTTCTCAGTGGCTTAAAAAGTCTCTAGACTACTTGTTTATCCCATTCCTGAGACTTAAGTCTTTGAGTCTCTAATATTTAGACAAGTCTAGTAAAGCCACATGAAACAAACCCACAATCAAGACAGCATTGTCTCCAAGGGTCTCTTACAAGTCACAACTTTGGGAAGTCCAGACATCGCAGGCAGGCAGAGAAAGACATGGCCACTGGTCATCTTTCACATGCACTGCAAAAGGCTCCACACCAGTCTGAATGCTTTCAGGTTGCCAGAAAACAGATTCCCAAGCCAAATCTGAAAAGAACTCAGCATTTAGAAGGTCAAGAAACAAACAGAAACGCCTCAAGCAATCTCAAGTAGACAGTATGATACAGAGAGAGGGCTTTACTGAAGAGGCAAGAAGAGGAGTTGGCCTCCTGTGTGTGGATGCAGCCAGAGTCTTCCTCAAGGCTGCAAAGGAAGCAAAATAAACTAGTAGGATAAAAAGAAAGCTGCTGCATGACGAAGAATTTTGCTCCAGTTTTTAAAAAAAGATTGAGAGACAGAAGAAGAGAAAAAGAAAGCACATACTGAAATGATCTAAAGCTGCCTATAAATATTTGGGAACATCAAAGGCGGTCCTGTTAAATTAAAAATGCTGTCACACAGATAGGAACTAGCCTCTAGCACTGCCAGCTTCAACATGTGAGCCTGTGATCTGAGGAGTGAGGGCTCAGCTCCTCAAGAAATCTGATTCACTAAAGAAAAAAGTGAACAAGCAGTTGAGTTTTAATAAGGGCATTAAATACCTTAGGAATGAGCTAATTAGAGTTTAACTCTTTCAAGATTGTCAGAGCTCTTAAGAATGCTGTAAAGTAAGCTCCCTCCAGAATCTAGTTAAATTGCTCTCGAAACCTGCACCGTAAAGAAAGTATTAAAATGGCACCTTAGGACTTCAAAGTTGTTAGCTCCCAACAGGTCAGCTCAGACTCAGCAGGCAGAGGCTATCTGGGAAGCTACAGGAGGAGGGTAATCAAGAACAGTTTTCTGGGGTGGGGTAAGGTGTGGCTGCATGCTTGTTTAGAGCCAGTTTTTTTCTAGTATAGATAGGAACAAACTCACCCTTTAATACCAAGTATATAACCTGTGAGCTTCCCTTAACTCAACAGATTGTGAACAGACTCAGGGTGTCAGGTGGGAAGCCCTGTTGCTATCACTCATTTACTCAGACAAACTAGACACAAAATTCTGATTGATTCTTCCAGATACACTCAAGGTCACTAACAGAAATCACCCAACAGTTTTCCTTGCACATAGCCTCAATAGAATCCCAAGGAAAAAAAAAAAAAAGACAAGTCAGTAAAACTCCATCCTAACAGCAAATCCTTCCTTTGGCCTTAAAAGAATGAGTAAAGTATGGTGAAGGATACCTCTAATCACAGCACTTGGGAGCAGAGGCAAAATGATTAACTGTTTCAGGTCATCCTCAGCTACATAGCAAGTTCAAGGACAGACTGAGCTACAAGAGACCTTGTCATAAAAATACAAACACCCTTCAAGGGGCATCTTTCTATTACCTAGTTTTAAGAATGTGAGAGGAGATAGCCAGTGATGAAAAGCACCTTCTCCATTCAAGGACAGAAATGCACTGTCTAGCCTTTGAGGGTAGGAGTGGGGATGACAAAGGAGGGTAGACTTTAAAAGCCAACAATGCACTCCAATCATTTGTATTTTTAGAAAAAGCCAATGTCTAATTTAAGGGGTTAAGATTAATAAAGTACTTGCTCTGGCAAATTTCATGCTGGATTAAACCAAGTGCTGAAGTCATTTGTGCCTGCCACGAAACTAGGCCCACAGTGAGGACTCAATATACTACAGCTCTCCCTGTGCTCTGAAGGACAGAATCATCTGCCGCACTTTCCGTCAGTACAGCCTTGACCAAATGCAGACCATAGGACTCAGGAAAAACAGGCAAGGCGACCTAGAAGAGCACAGGCTGCACCACACTTCCTGTCCTGTATGTGTGTGTGTGCCAAGAGTGTGTGTTTGCATGAGAGGGTATATGTGAGTGAGTATGCATGAGAGTGAATGTGAATTCATGTGTGTTGTGTTCCTTCATTAGCAATGGAACTGGATATCTAGCCAATGTCTAACTTGGGACAGATCAGGGCTGAGTTAGCAATGCTGAGGCAAAACACCCAGCCTCCCAGGTCACAGAGCTAAGAGATCCTAAGAGTCCCAGAGAACAAGCAGCCTGAGCCTCTCACAGTCTCCAAAGCCATTCTAGGGAAGCCACAGCCTCTACAGAGGACAACAGACAAAGGTGCAAGAAGAATGGTTCTGAGCATAGATTTTGTTGTTGCTTTAAAAAAAAAAGTCCTGGTGACACAAACCTGTCCTCTCAGCAACTCAAGAGATTAAAAGAGGGCTCCAAGTTCAAGACCAGCCTCAGCAACTTATCAAGATCTTATCACAAAATGAAACTGGGAAAAGGGCTAGAGACTATAATATAGTTCAAGGGTAGAGTGCTTGCCTAGAATGTGCAAGGCTGTAGGTTCAATCCCTAGTACTAAACAAAACAGAAAAAAAATTCCCAAAATCTGGTCACTCCTCAATCAGCGCTATCATTTGGGCTTTAGAGTAAAAATGATCAAGCACTGGGAACCACAGCTCAAAGATAAGGTACATGTGGAGACTGTCTCAGAACTATGTCTGGGATTTTCATCCTCACTCACCCGGACCCAACATGCACTGCATACTGTCAATAACTCAGGTCTTACTTGAGACAAATCTTGGACGTATAAAGAAGCTGAGCTCCACAAATACAAAGGCAAGCTTCTATCTGTTGTGGGACTCTGTCCTCTTTAATATCTTGATATTAAAGCAGCTGTGATTATCACATGAATCCTTTACAAGGTTGGCCCACCAACATCCCTCATTAGGAAGAGCTATGAGGCTTTTAAGGTACATAAGGGACAGGAGTCTTGGGCCCATTCCTCCCCAAGAATATATAGGCAGTTAATAAATTCACACATACACCCCAAACCAATAAGCAAAAAGAAACACTCTTCCTTGGTGATGTAGCATGTAAGATGCTCATGCTCCTGAAAATAACCTTTTACTCATGCTCACTAAGTAGCTCTGAGATTTTTGTTTGTTTGTGTGGTTTTTTTTTTTTTTTTTTTTGAGACAGGGTTTCTCTGTAGCTTTGGAGCCTGTCCTGGAACTAGCTCTTGTAGACCAGGCTGGCCTCGAACTCACCTGCCTCTGCCTCCCGAGTGCTGGGATTAAACGCATGCGCCACCTCCTATCCCCTACCCCCACCACCACCCCACCCCCGGCTCACTAAGTAGCTCTGATTAAACTCATTGGTCAACCAAGCTAGAACGGGGAGGAATTGTCTCTTTAAGCCTATTGTGGCCCTATGTGCAGGTGGTAAATACAAACAGGAAAAAATCAAGCAACATCACAGTAGTAACAAATAGTGTAAGAATGCAGACCCATGCGGTCTAGCCCCAGATAAGGCATTGAGCAGCCTCTCTCTCTATCAAAAGAAACAGAACTGTAGCTCTCTACAAAGCTCACAACATGTTATAAGGAATCTGGCAAACACTGGTCCAATATATTAGTGCTGATGATGTTGGTGTCCTTCTAAGCCCTCAAGCACAAGTAAGTATAGTTACCAAGAACTAAGGAAAATTTATATACAAACCAGATTATAGTCCAAAACTTAACTTGCAAGTGAATTATTAATAATATGTATTTTCAGCTGGACATAGTGGCACACGCCTTTAATCCCAGCACTCAGGAAGCAGAGGCAGGAGGATTTCTGTGAGTTCCAGGACAGACAAAGCTACACAATGAGACCCTGTCTCAAAAAAAAACAAAATAATATAAAGTATGTTTCTAAATTCTGAGGATCCCACGCACTAGTCAGCTCATGTTCAAAAAGTTGGCACAAAATATTTCAAGAAGCAGACAAAGCAGACGCCAAGACTCTGTGTACTAAATCTGACACCTCCTTGGTGTCTGTTTCCTCATATTACATACAAGATTCCACGGTTTTCCAGGAAGGAACTTCAGAAATCAGAAGGAGCAAACCAGACTGCAAACAGGGAGTGTTGCAGAAGTGACAGCAACTCATAGACAGGTACAACACCCGTCACAGGGAGAGGGGCAGCTCAAGGGCCCAGCATGAGCACTGTACAACTCTAAAGGATTTTGCAGTTGTCCTCATACTAAACCCATAATAGCTTTTTGTAATCTGCAGGGGCACTTTGGGAAGAGTGTTTCATCCTAATGGAGAGTGTCAGAGTAGATTCTGTTAAAGCAAGCAAAGACTGTATGTGGCCAATCCAAGCAATAAGGAGACTTGAGGACCAAGGCCTCTACACGCCAAACTGACTAGGCTGTTGAACCTTGAAAGGGTGCAGCCTCCAGTGGCTGACAGGTCTCTTCTAAAGAGGTGCTAGAACTGGCATCAGCAAACCTCATACTTACCTGGACTCTTGGATTCTAGCTAGCTTCCTAGGCCTGATCAATTCCCTGTCTGACATGATGAAGTGCCATGCAGAACACTATCTGTATGGCAGTTTATCCCCAATCCTAGCTTTCCCTGCCAACAGTTGAGGACAGGAAAACATAAGACTCCATGTGTAGCCAGGTCTGTTAGGAGAGGTCTGCAATCCCAACTACTAGGCAGGTTGAGGCAAGAGGATCAACATTCAAGTCCAGCCTAGGCTGCATAGTGACTTCCAGGACAGAGTGAGATCCTAACTCAAAAGAAACAACAAAAGCATTCCAACTATAGCCATGATGGTTGCTGATACACAAGAACAGAGAACAGGAAAGTCTTCTGGGGCAAGAGGTAAAGGAAGAAATGAGAATAAGAAGCTGTAGGTGTTGGAGCTTATCTACCCTTTCTCCTGTTCTATTACCTCTCTCACCAATCAGTCATCACTAGGCTAGTGGTACCAGAGGATAAAGGTATTGTAGGAGGTAAAAAGAGGGTATACATGGCCCAATCTTGACTTGTCCTGTAGTCAAACTGATGAATATCTTAAATATCACCATAGAGCCTTCATCTAGCAACTGATGGAAACAGAGGCAGAGACCCACATCAGAGCACTGGACTGGGTTTCCAAAGTCAAGTTGACGAATGAGAGGAATGAGAATATGAGCAAAGAGCTCAAGACCATGATGGGTTCACCCACTGAAACAGTCTACCTGAGCTAATGGGAGCTCACCAACTCCAGCTGGACTGGTAAGGAACAAGCCTAGGACCAAACTAGTCCCTCTGAATGTGGTTAACAGTTGCATGGCTGGGACAGACTGAGGGGCCACTGGCAATGGCACCAGGATTTATCCCTACTGCATGTAGTGGCTTTTTTTCTCTTTGGATGTATACCTTGCTCAGCCTAGCTATAGTAGGGAGGGCCTTGGACACCTTCCACAAAGCAATGTGCCTTACCCTCTCTGAGGATTGGATGGGGGTGGGGTGGGAGGGTATGTGGAGGGAATGGGAGGAGGGGAGGAAGTGGGAACTTAGATTGGTATTTTTTTAATCTAATAAATTAAATAATAATAAGAGAGTATTCATAATATCATCTGCATTTACCCCAATAGGTAAAGACATACATTAATCAGAAAGTCAATATAGACCATTCTCAGATTTGCAAAATAACAATTAAAACAAGCTTGCAAAAGAAAATTAATTTAATGCTGTCAAGTATGCAAAAAGAATTCCAGGGCTTTTCAGGACTGGAATGATGGCTCATCAGTTAAGAGCACTGGCTGTTCAATTCCCAGCACATGGTAGATCACAACCACCTGTAACTCCAGTTCCAGGAGATCTGACTTTCTCTTCTGACTACCAAGGACAACAGGCACACACATGGTGCACAGACATACACACAGGCAAAACATTCAGATACATAAAAAATTAATAATAATTGAGTTCTAGAGCTTTCTACATCTCTTTAAAAGGAATTATTTTACTTGAAATATCCAGAACTATTTTGCCTCCACACCATGAGCTGTTTTAGAGTCTCCCCTTTCCAAAAAACAAGGTTGGCATGGCAACCAAGGCCAGTCACCATGGTCTCTAACCACATCCGCTGGGGTTTGGCATGCTGATACATGTGCCAACTCTGTTGTCTGTAGGGCACTCCTGGCCACAGTATATAGCAAACTATAATCAAGTTGGGGGAAAAAAAGCAACTCACATTTGTATAAAATACAGCTCAACATAAATATTCATTAAATGTGAAAACCTATGGTGATGCAATGTTGAGACTGCAAATTTAAATATAAGAATCAGGAAACAAAAACTACCACTGCTTTTTCAACCTTCAATCATCTACACTGCACATTCAATATCACAAACCATTCTAGACATTTAAACCTAGTAACACCAAAACTTCAAAATCTTGTATTATCTGTTCACTTAATAACTAGAACAAAAGTGGCATTTACTGATAGGCACTGGAACATATATGGAGAAGACATGCCATTAAAAAGCAGTCATAAAAATCCTCTAACACATGTAAAATACAGCACACTATAGATTGTTTCTGGAATATTCCTGAAGATACTGATGTCCATGCAATCTATAATGTCCCATACAAAAGAGCAAGAGAAATAGACTGCCTTGGAAATACTACTATCACCCTTTTGATCAAGGCCCATGACAGAATTTCCAAAGGGGCAAAAATTTTTGCAGGAGCATCCAGTATACACTTAAAGATTCACATGTAGATACTACTAGCATTCAGGAGCAGTTTCCTCAAAGTGCACACACACACACACACGCACGCACACACACAAATTGCTTTTAATTTAGTAAGTGACACTTAAATATCATACAATTTAAATAACATATCCTTAAAGTCTAGAGTCAGGCTGAGATGCTTGCTTCAGCAAAATGCTCACAACACATGCCCAAGGCAGTCATATTCCAGGCTGGGAGGAGGAAGAGGGAGTCAAAAGACAGCACAAGCAAGGTGGGAGTTTTATTTGGTAGGATGATGATTGTTTTTTGTTTGTTTGTTGGCTGACTTTAACACAAGCTGGCTTCAACTAATGATCCTTGCCTTCAACCTCCTTCATGGCAAGGATCACAGTATGCCAACCATACCCAATAAGGTGAAATTATTTTAAGAGTCTGGTCTAGCCCAATTACTTGGAATAACCTAGAACACATCCATGTATGAAAACTGCTTGTGAATAGTTGCTAAATCAGAGACAGTTCTCTGTCACAGGTTGTCTTTTCCTACACTAACACTCCCTCTATGCTATTACAAAGTAATAGCTCTAGAAGCATTTCAGTTCAGTAATTACCTTAGAAGTTGTACATGCAGGAAGCTGGAGAGATGGCTCAGTGGTTAAGAGCACTGACTTTTCTTCCAGAGGACCCGGGTTCAATTCCCAGCACCCACATGGCAGCTCACAACTGTCTAAAGATCCAGTTGCAGGGGATCTGACACCTTCACACCAATGCACATAAAATAAAGTTAAATAAACCATAAAAAAATTTAAAAAAAAGAAGTTGTACATGCAGCCAGGCAGTGGTGACACATACCTTTAATCCCAGCCTCAGGAGGCAGAGGCAGGTGGATCTCTGTGAGTTCGAGGCCAGCCTGGTCTACAGAGTGAGTTCCAGGACAGGCTCCAAAACTACAGAGAAACCCTATCTCGAAATAACAAAAATGAAAACAACAAAGAAACAAACAAAGTTGTACATGCAAAGACCTAGATGGACGGAATGTTCTGGCTCAAAGGCCATGATAGTGGAGCTAGAAAGAACTTGATGGAAGGTCTACAAGTTTTGGTTCAGATGGGAGCTGGAAGAGGGCAAAAAGAATCGAAAGCAAGATAACAAAGCAGGAATGCTGAAACACAGAACTGTTTTCAGCAAGAGGGCAATGGAAAGGAAAGCACAAGTGGAAGAAGGCCAGGACCCATCCTTCAGAGAACAATCAAAGATTCTGACCAAGGGCTGATGTGATCAGAAGTTACTGCAGTAAGGTAAATGTGGTGGGAAAGGGAGATAAGAGTGGGAGGAGACTTAGACATCATAGAGCAAGAAGTAAGGTCGGAGCTGGAGAGATAGCTGTTCAGAAATGTACTATTCTTGAAAAGGACCCATATTCAGTTCCCAGCACCCACCTCAGGCAGCTCACCAATTCCAGGGCATTTGCCTCATATCTAGCCTCTGCAGGCATCTGCACTGAGATGTACACACAAATAAGTACACATAATTAAAAATAATAAAAGTATCTTTAAAAGAAGGGAAAGCAAGGTCAATAACAGGCAGGGCAGATCAAACACCATCCTGGAGGATTTGCAGTGACTTAATCCCTAGCTAACTTGATTTACATTTTGAAAAGTTTGCTACTCAAGCTTGCAACATTCTTTACAAGCCACCAGCTGTCTGCTCACCATCTACTCCAAAATTGAGGTACTTTGTGAAAAGATGTCAAGTTTCAGTGATAGTCCAAAAAGAGAGGGGGTATTCCATAAAGCAGTTAAATACATAATATCAAATGTATTTACAGAAAAATACACATTAGGTACAAAGAAGTGTTTACTGTCAAGTACAGACAAGCTTTGGCAAGCAAGACCCCCCTAAATGGTAGCATTCACTCCCAGAAGAGAAGAAAGATAAAGACAACACAAGTCAAAGTGCACTAGGGACTCTAAAGCACTAGTCACATTAGAGATTTCCTGGAACTGAACCAAAGAAGAATACTGTTCTAAAAGACCACTGTAAGGGGAACACTAAGCCCAGCCTCTCTTGGACCCTTGCTCATAGTTCCCTTATGCTAAAGGAGAAATGAGTGATGAAATTTACAATGCAATATCTAGCTTATCCCTTGTAACTAAAAAAAAAAAAAAAAAGCAATACCCCATGGTGACTCATGCCTGTGATTCCAATACTTGGAAAACTGAAGCAGGAGGATTGCCTTTTTTGAGGTCAGCCTGGGCTACATTGTAAATTCCAAGGCAACCTGTATTATAGAGTAAAAACTAAACTCAAAAAATAAAAACAAGGGTTGGAGAGTTGATTCAACAGTTAGGAGCACTTGCTCTTATAGAGGACCTGGGTTCAATTCCTAGAACCCACGTGGTGGCTGATAGGCATCTATACTAGTCTTGGGGGAACACCCTCTTCTGACCTCAGAAGACACCAGGCACCCACATACATACAGGCTCATAAAATATTTTTTTAAAAATTTAGCAGAGGATGGGAGAGAAGATCCCTACAAACACACAGATCAAATGGCCCCAAGACAGAACCCCAAAAGTGGGCTGAGAATTTAGCTTATTAGTGGAGCTAAGGTCCTAGGTTCAATCCCCAGTACTGGAAGGAAAGAAAAAAGGGGAGGGAGGAAAGGAAAGGTAGAGAAAGATAATCCAAAACAAATGGTGGGCATCCTATAGTCCCAGTATTTGGGAGGGAGAGGCAAGGTCAGGAATTCAGTCTTCCTCTGCTATATAGCAAGTCCCAGTTAAAGGCCAGCCTGGGTTACATAAAACTGTCTCAAAGGAAAAAAGAGAAAGAGGGCAGAGAGAAAAGAAAAGAAAGCCCATGCAAAGAAGCAGCTATTACTGGTGGGGCAATATCTATAATACCAGCACTAGGGAGGCTGATAGGATCATGAATTTGAGACCAGCCTCTGCTTTGGGGTGATAGGAAGTGGTCTGAATAAAAAAGAATACTTAGGTTACATTAGAGCTGATGTGGCCTTCTCCAAGAACATAGTGTGAGGTTCCTGGGGTCCAGTAATGGACATCTAACACAGAATGTTTGAGGAAGCATACCTTTACAGTTCACCTTCAGAACTTTCAGAACTAGAATGGGTTGCAAAGTCCATCACAGGCTGGGCAATATCATAGGAATTTGAGCTGGAGAGCTCCTGATCCCACTCAAAGGAGGAGCTATTCCTCTACTCTAGGACTGTGGCCTAGTACTGCCAGAAGTTTCCATTTCTCAATAAGAGCTGATCTGCATTTTGTAGACATTAAAGAGGAACCACCTTTCTAGAAGCTTTCAGCCCACGGATCTGCCTTGAGATGCACTCGAGAGTCTGTCTGATGCTTGGCTCTCTCTATCTGCTCACCAATAGCTGACAGTGTCACTTAGAATTCAGATTAGTTTGGCCTTCCTTAAACCCAGGCTGTTCAGCCGGGTGTCAGTGGCACACGCTTTTAATCCCAGTACTCAGGAGGCAGAGACGGGCGGCTCTCTGTGAGTTCGAGGCCAGCTTGGTCTACAAGAGCTAGTTCCAGGACAGGCTCCAAAGCTACAGAGAAACCCTGTCTCAAAAAACAAAACAAAACAAAAGCCAAACAAACAAACAAACAAAAAAACCCAGGCTGTTCATAAGCAGAGAGTTACTCTGTGATAAACAGGCCTAGTAGAAAACATCCAAGACAATACCACCACCACCATCCCCAGCACCAAGATGTGGCATCTTGTGGCATTCTCTGCAGTCTCCAGATCTTCAAGCTCACTCAGCCAACTTGGAGTAGACAGCCATCTTGCCCCTGCCCAGAGCAGGGGCACTACCTGCTGCTGCTCCAGAATCAAGCTCACAGACACCTACAGGGAAGGCACTCAATGCTACCAACAGCACGTCTCTATGCAGAATTAGCTATCATTCAGAACTCCAACAGAGAAAAGAACCAGTATTTGCTATTTACTAAATGACAAGAATATACAGATTTCCACCTTACCAAGTTCTGATTTATTTACACTACTTTCTAAAGAAATAGATATGTACTACAAGGTAAACATTCTCCATGCATGCTAACTGGTGGGTTATAAACAAAAACAAGACTTCTGCAGAGCAATCTGACAATGCCTGTGAGAACCTTGAAGATATTCATACTTAGTGATTCTAAAGATGTCCCTGATAGTCTGACCTATAACAACAGAAAATAATAACCTGTGAAATGGTTTCTGTAAATGTTTCAAAATATTTAACAACAATTAAACACTCAAAGTAGACAAAGGATTATAACCACTAGGTTTTTCTAATTTTCTTTAAAACCACATTCAGTTCGCTGGAAAAGCACAAAGGCTAACAGAGTGATATGTAGATAATAAGATTTTCTTTTTCATAATTTTCTGTATTTCCCAAGTATTGTATAAATGCATTTTCTCTATGTGTGTGATATGTACTTATATATGTTCTTATATTTGTGCAAGTACATGGAGGCCAAAGGTGAACACTGATATGGTGTCTTCCTCAACTATTCTCTATTTTCTCTGAGACAGGGTTTCATCAGTTCAAGGAGAGCTGGCCTGTGAGCTCTAAGGAGCTGCCTATCTCTCCTTGCCACCACTAGGATTCAGACACATACTACTTTACCCAGCTGTGTGTGTGGATGCTGGGGATCCAAACTCATGTCTGCATGCTTGCATGACAAACACTTTACCAACTAAATCATCTTCCAGCCTTATAAAAAAAAATATGTTTTAATCAGATTTTACATATACTTAAAATTCAGCCATCTTTACTCTACCAATTTCAAAATGCAGCAGCCCTTAGGTGGCCAGAAGTTCCCATTCCAACATTTTCTCATCAAACTTCTAGTATCATCAAAGTTTACTTTCACCAAGTCAACTCTCACAGTTTCTAAATAACCATATCACCCTGGCTGCTGAACAGAGAAGAGAATTAATATCAACTCTTACAACACATCTTAAGGAGTAATAAAAATAAAAGGCTCTCCTTTGAACCACAATGGGCCAGCTGACCTTAGTCTATTCACACTATCATAAGTCAACAGAGCTGCTAGAAGTAAGATTTTAAAACATCTAGTTCAGCCTACAAGGGGAACAAAGAGCCTCTACTCGGCCTCCTGCCTTTCTGTTTGACAGTTACAAAGGCACGTCTCCACAAAAGGTTTATCAGTTTTAACCTCAGAGATAGGTAAAAAATTAGTTGGAAAAGGTGAGACTGCTCAAATTCACATACTAGCTGTGGCGTACAATGGCTTGACCAGCCCAAACTCAGCACCAGGGCCAAATTCCCTCTCCCAGGGGTCCCACAGAATTCTACAGACAGGACATGTTCCAGGGTAAAGTAGTGCTGTCTGCTTGCTATCTGGTCCCCACACTAGGCTGCCTACAGACAGAAGCAAAGCATTATTCATGTTCCCTGCCATGCCCTATCCAGGATCTGGTGGACACAAAGCACCACTGAATGTCTTGTCAATGGAAAGAGGGAGGACAGTCCAGAGCTTCAACTTTTTTTAAAAAAAAATACTTTATTTTTATTTCACATGCTTTGGTGTTTTCCCTGCAAGTATGTCTGTGTGAGGGTGTTGAATCCCCTGAACTAGAGTTACAAACAGTTGTGAACCACCATGTAGGTGCTGGGAATTGAACCAAGGTCCTCTGGAAGAGCAGCCTGTTCTCTTAACTGCTGAAGCATCTTTCCAGTCCCAAGTTTCATGTTCTTACAATCATTAAATCAACAGGCAATATGCAGTCTGTGAAAAAAAAAGGCAATGTACATGGTATGGGACATAATTTCTCTGAAGAAAGTTGTACAGCACAGGAAGGAGTTCTGTCTCACACCAGAAATCATCCTAAAAGCCAGGCTGCTTCAGCTATTCCAGCTTTGCCAATGGCCCAAAACAACACAAGTGCCATCAAGTAATAGCTAGATAGTTCCAGTCACTGTCTTTGTAAACTTGGCAGCCTGGCTCTAGAGGAAAGCAAGCTGAAATGAGCCTTCTGTGATTGTGGAAGGAGTGACAAGAGAGAAAGAAATTTCTAGTAAGGTAGAGGTTTTCTCAGTTGAAATTACAAGCTCATTTCTCAGTCAATGGCTCTGGGTCTAAACCCAAACCTGAATTCCAACATCAGTTCATATAACCTTATCACAAAAGTGCCATGTAAAGCAACCTCAGGAAAACAAAATATGTCTCGGCATCAGTAAGATCAGTTCGAATCTGATCTATTACACACCTGCTTAGTGACTGTCACAGGTGACTTTACCACTTTGCTCCTGGCTTCCTAACCTAAAAACTGCCATCAGCCTTGTCTGTCAAATTAAAACAAAGCACTGTGCCTAGTGCCTTACATGACAAGCATTTGAACATTAGATTTTTTTGTTGTTGCTGTTTAGGCTTGGTTTTTTGTTGTGGTTGTCTTTTGTGTATCTCACTATGCTATACAGGCTAGATTGGGACTTCTGGTTCATCTGATCCTCCTACCTCAGCTTAAGTATCTGGAATTAGAGATGTTTGATACCCACAATCACAGTGCCAAGTTTTATTAGTAGCTACTTTTTGTAGGTGTGTGCACACGTTATGTGAGTATGCAAGTACCAGAAGTCAATGTTGGGTACCTTCCTCAACTACTCCGTACCTTCTTTTTTGAAACAGGGTCTCTCAGTGAACCTAGAGCTTGTTGATTCAGTTAGAATGGCTGACCAGGAACTCCAAAGGATTCATTTAACTCTACCTTTCCAGCACTGAGCATGCATTACCTGCCTAGTTTTTCACTTGGTGCTGGAATTCAAGTCCTCAGGTTTATAATGCAAGTACTTTATACTCAATGAGCTATATCCCCAGTCCCTGACAGCTATTTTTGTTTGTTTATTTTCCGAGACAGTATTTCTCTGTGTAACAGTTCTGGCTATTCAGGAACTCGCTTTTTAGACCAGACTGGCCTCGAACTCACAGAGATCTACCTGCCTCTGCCTCCTGAGTGCTGGAATTAAAGGTATAAGTCACCATGGCCTAACCCTGACTGCTACTTTTAAAAGCTCTGACAGAGAATACTGAAGACTCAAAATTTAATCAGGAGAAAAGCAACTATTTTTTTTTAAAGACATATTTATTTACTATGTATACAACATTCTACCTCCATGTATGCCCGCACACCAGAAGAGGGCGCTAGATATCATTACAGATGGTTGTGAGCCATCATGTGGTTGCTGGGAATTGAACTCAGGACCTCTGGAAGAGCAGCCAGTGCCATCTCTCCAGCCCCCAAAAAGCAACTATTTATATTCAATATATAACTCAAGAATGCCTGACTTTCCTTAGTTTAGTCATAAGCCATACTTTTGCACCCATTCTTCCATGTTTAACTGCACCAGGGTGAACAGAGAGGCTCCAAGCCTGAGAAGCGAGGAATTAAATGTTAATCATAGCTGACACTACTCTTACCACATGGCCCAAAACAAGGCACTCCATCTTTCTAACCTTGCATTAAATCTGCTGCACTAAAGTATTACATCTGGTACTTTGCTTTCTTCCATTTCTAGGGATGAAACCCAGGGCCCTTATGCACTGAGCTATGTCTAAGCACACATATTTGGTTCTTTTGATTATGAAGATTTAAAAATAATTTTTCTGTGAATTACAAATCCATATTCTCCAGACTAGGAAACCACCACAAGCCAGGCTTTTAATAACAGAGGTTAATGATTATGAATAACAGATCTTCATAGTTACTCCCACCACCACTATAGTTTCAAACGCCATTCCATCTGTAACAACCTGTTCCACATAAGGGATTTCTCAATGCTCAGTGTTCTACCAGGAAAGACATCTTCAGACTAGATACCATGTTCTGGAATACAAATATCCTATAAAAAAGACAATTGGTATTCTAACAATGGGATGATCAACAAACAGACCTGTCTCCCTGAGATCTAGGTCCACCAGAAGGCAGGGGCTGCTCTTGCAGCCTTTCAACACCAGAAGCTGTTCTGCTTCGCTGTGTAATGATAGTAGAAGGAAACATGTCTAACTCTTTGCTATCTCAAATCTTTCATTTCCATCTCTTTTTGTACTTCATCTAAATGTAGAAAACTCCTTGAGTGGTTGGTTGCTTTTTTATCTCCTCAAGGATGATACAGAACTAGCAGGAGACAGATGCACAAATTCAGTTGAGATATAAATGTCTGTGGGCAGGAGGGGTCAGTTCTGTGTACAAGCCTATCTCAGAGGACTGCAGCACTGTAGTGTTATTCTGAAAAGGATAGGGTTTTGACAGACATCTATCAAATAAATGTGCTCAATGGAGGCTTACAAAGTTGCCAGCTTCCCTGCCAGTCTGAGTGATATTACCTCACTCAACTTTTTTTTTTAAACATTTATGGGAAGGGCATGTGTGCCACAGAGGTCACAAGACAACTTTCAGAACTCCGTTCTCTTCTACCATGTGGGTTTTGAGGATCAAATTTAGGACCTCAGGCTTGAGAGCAAGCACCTTACCCATTGAGCAATCTCTCAAGTCCTCCACTCAAATTTTTTGTGCTGTACTAGTCAAAGACAAGTACTAGAGGGGAGTTTCCCTTTCCTTCTTGGGAAGTTATCAGGAAAATAAACACATCCATTCACAAGAATATGTGCATAATTTCAGAGGATCACAGGCCTGAAAGAACTCCAATAGCAAATTATGGGAAGCAGGTTTGTATTAAATGTCAAAATCCTTACAAATCCAGTGTTAGCTATTTGACAAGACCAAGAACAGGTCATGGTTTCAATTCAGGTTTTGCTAGCTGTCACATTAGAGAAACAAATCTGTCTCTCTTGGCCTCAGTTTCTTCCTCTGTAAAACCGAGTAAACACAGTGTCTAATTCTGTATGAATGAAAGATAAAATGAACAAGAATAATGTGCTTGGCACAGTACCCTGCACACACAAAATAAGGTTCATCAATGTAGCTAAGACTGCTTCTTCCACACTCCCATCCCCAGTCAGAATTACTGGGAACTGCCAGGAGATCTCAGGGTATAGAACCAGAGACGAGATCATAGGAATTTACTAAACCCGCCCCCAAACAATGAAATGCTTGCTTTTAACCTATAAAGGACCATCTGACAAAATGGTCGGCAGGCCGTTTTCTGCGTAAATCCAAGTCAGCTGTCAGCATGCAATTGTTCTATTAGACCAAGTCAATTTTTGGAGGCAGGCCTATTAAGTTAACTTCAAATAGAGATGAAAAGAAAATGCTTGATCAAATGCTGAACTGTAAAAGCACACTGACAGGGAAACAAGGCAGAGGAATTAGCCTCCTACAATTATTCCCTGTGATACCTTTAGTTACCCAGACCATCTAATCACCACATAGCTCTCCTTTCACTCTTAACAGCTAAAAGAACTTTCTTAGTTCTTCATGCTCTTAGCTTCAAGTCCATCAGACATTTAACCTGGGATCCAGAATAACTGATTTTAAAGTTGCACAGAACCAATCATTCTAATTTCTTCTACAAATGAATTTCTCAATATTTTAATATTTGACTTCAATGGGAGAAATAGTCATTTCCACTTTAAAACAATCTTTTATTTCTAGTAATGCAAATTTTCATGTTTGTTCAGCCAATTCACATACCACTAGCCAGTGTTTAATCAAGCCCCTTATTTAACAACACCATCCACATGGACTGCACAGCCATGTATAAAAGTTTCAGATAATAATTTCATTAACAGCAACACATTGGTTTAAAGATGAAATATGTACCAGTATATCTAAAAGCTCTTTAAAGGTCCACAATTTAGAAGTAGAGTTAAAGTGTAATTCTTCTAGCAATTAGATCTATGATTGGTCCACTTAGATGAAAACAGGCTATAATGCGGCAAGATAATAAAAGCAATTAATTTCACACCCAAATATTCTGTTCAGAGCCAGAGATAACAAAATAGGAAAAAAAAAAGTCAAACACACACAAACAGCCCTTCATACAGACTAATGACCTTGGGATAATTATTTATGCCTAATACATTCATCCCAATACATTCATCTGGATTACTAACCCTACTCCTACAAAAGCACATACATCCAGGCTTCTTCCCATCCTAACTTATGCAAAAGACTGAACAGGTATCCTAACTAGAAGTCTCTGGGATGGCCAGGCTATGATAAGGTATCTACTGTGTACACACGTATACACACACACACACACACACACACACACACACACACACGCGCGCGCACGCACTCATTCACACACTTTCACTGGTAAATTGAAAAAAAAATCAGTACTACAAAACATTTCTTATCTTAGAATTTTTAAAGAAGAGGAACTTTTAAAACAGCTTCCCCCCCTTCCCAATTAAAAACAAAATTGCTAGAGAATCACACTGGAAATAACCAAAATAATGCAACATGCATTGAAAAGACTCTGACACACTAGAGGGCAAATCATGAATTTTTTTAGGTGGTAAAACAAATTTGAATGAGTACTTAGGAAACATGATTAATCTGAAATTAAACACTGTCTTCACTTCCACGCTCTTATTACACACTCTCTTGTTATAGTCCCTCTCAGCAGTCCTAAACACTGACTTTCCGTACAAAACTTATTTCAGGGCTGGTAGGCAGGAGCTACAACAGTTCCTTCAGTCTGGCAGTTTTCACAGGATAAAAGCATGCCAGTCTGTGTACACACAGAGAGCTCTCTGAAAGCCACACTGTGCTTGTCTGTGGACACAGAGTTCAACACGTTGATGACCACAACAAAGTTATTAAAGCTATAGAGTGTACCAAGCACTAACTATTCAGAGAGCTCAGATAAGCCCATCAATATTACTGCAGTTATAAGGGAATTAAGAACACCATCAGTGATTGGTTAACAGGTAAACTTATTAAATACCATTTAAGCCATTTTTTCCCCTTAGCAATTGTTGACTTAATTTGGGAGGTGCTAGTCTAATAGACTACAAAAGAGTTAGATAAGTACTTCAAAAACTTCAAGAGACCAGAGTCCTGCCAAATTCACACATTATCTCTCTACTAGGCAGGATAAAATAGTTACAAATGGTGTGTTTAAACGGCGAATTTTTTATTAAATGGTGCACCCAAGAATATCTGTAAAGCACAGCACTATGCATAACGGATAGCTCGCCAGACAAACTGCCATGGAGAATGGCTCAAGTTTAAACACTGCAGATAAAAATCTGAAACTTCAAAGCCTCCTTCAAAAAGTGAAGTGCCAAGTTAAAACATACTCCCCCTCAGCTGCCACCTCCCCCTCAGGCTGTAAATCAAACATTTCTAAAGCCACCAGGGCATAGTGAAAGCCTCAAAGAAAGACAAGCGTCACAAGAAGCAAGATTTAAGATTCAAACTATTCTCAAAGCCTGCAACAGAAATGTTTAGGAATCTTCAGCAAAGCATCCTCTCTAAAGCTTGTAACAATAACATAAGGAAAAAAGAAGTCCGATCACATTTAGCAACATCTGTAGCCACAGAAATCGGTCAAGCGTGTGTTTCGTTTCCTATAGATGGGAATAGAGCACGTGGAACAATGCTTTTTAAGTACAGGCATCGGGACCTCCTCTAGCTTTGGAAGGACAGACACCTTTAAGGAGCCACACTGTACTGGCCTATGTCCTATCAACTCAGAGCTCTGAGGCTGCACCCGGGAGAGGCAAGGGAATTATGCTGTCTACACTCAAAGCTGCTATGTAGTCAGTCATTCCACACAGTCCAAGAGCAACGCACCGAAGATCCAAACTGTAGGCCGTTATAGCCCCCCAAAATTAAAAGACAAGCCAACCGTATTCAAATCGCCCCCACTAGAGGTGCGCCTGCTAACAGCCCACAAGTGCGCTGGCCCTAGAACAAATTGATAAAAATTATGGTCAAGGAAGCGGGAAATCTATGCAGCTATCCATCCGCAGAGGCTTCAGTTGAGAGTCGCTCCTCAAAGACTGGGGACAGCTTAAAGTTCCATAGCCAGCTTCCTTTGGAACGCAGACCGCTTTCATTTTGGAGCAAGGTGGAGGCCCTGTCAGTGAGCGACCCTGGCTTTGCAGGCCTCTTCGGTATTAGTCCTTGACCCAGGGGCAAGCCTGCGGTCTCTCTCATCCCCCTGTAATCTGAGGCACGCAGCGAAGACTGCCTTCCACCGCCACTACAGTGCACCCCCAATGCCCACTCGTCAGCCAACTCCGCCTGCTCCCCTTCCTGCTGGTGCCTGTCCAGAGCCCGGCCAGAGAGTTAGCGTCCAGGTAAGACTGGCGGCAGATCCCAGCGGGGGGGAAGAAAAACCACCCGAGGATGTGCGCCCCGGCAACCTGGCCTCTCTGAAAACAGAGCCAGCATGGATAGAAAGCAACGCCCGCGACCCTAAGCAGCCGCTCCATCCTTCAACTCGCCTTTGCAAAGTTGGCATTCAACAGGTAGTTGCCGAGACTTCACCTGAGGGAGAAAAACGTCCCGCCAACTCAAGAGTTGCCGCCCCGGCGCCCATGCCCAGCCCAGAGTCCCCACCCCCACCCCGGCTCGGTGCCCCCACCGGAGGCCGAGCCTGCACGTGCGCTAGCCCCAGCCGCAGTGCCCCGGAGGCCGCGTCCCGCTCGCCAGCCCGCCCGCGAGGGATGCCGCCGGGCTCCGCGCCTCCCTCCCCGCCCGCCCGCCCGCTAGCCCGCGGCGGGGTCGGCAGGCGCAGCCCCCGGAGCCATCTTGTGGCGGCGGAGCACGGGGCCCGGGCGGCTACCTGCACGATCTCGCCCTCGGCGCTGAGCATGGCCCCGGCCCGCGAGAAGCGGCCCGTGAGGCCGGTGGTGTGGGTGGTGTAGTCGCCGCTCGGGCTCGACTCGAACAGCACCACCTCCACGAACGCCGTCTCCTTGGCCCGCGCCGCGCCGGGCCCCGCGGCCGCCAGCAGCAGTCCGAGAAGCAGCGGCAGCGGAGGCGGCGGCGGCAGGCGACGACCGCGGGGGCCGCGGCGGAGGCGACGGCGGCGGCGGCCCGGGGCCCCTGGGCGCCCGCCCGAGCCTGGCCTCATGGTCCTGCGGCGGGAGGGCGCGGAGGGCGGGCGCGGCCGGGCATAGTCGCGGGCCGGCGGAGGACCGAGCGCGGGCGGTCGCCTCACAGCACCATCGCGGCGGCAGCGGCGGCTTTGTGGGTCGCAGGCTCTGCTCCGCTCCCCGGGCCGTCGCGCCGCGGCCCTTTCATCTGCTCCACGTGAGGGGTTATCCCCGCCCCCGCAGCGTCGTGACCCGCTCTCCCCTCCCTCCCCGCGCTCGGCCGCGGCCACCTCTGAGGGGAGCCGGTAGGCGGGGCGGGCGCGCCTGCGGCGAGAGGCGGGGCCCCGAGGCTCCGCCCGCCCCGCCCCATCGGCTGAGTCCCTCCCCGACTCTCTGCATGAGCCACGCCCCTCCGCCCTTGCTCCGCCCTGGCCGTCTTTTCGGTCACGCCCCTTCCCCTCGCTCCGCCCCCTCATCTGTGCTCCGCCCTCCGCGGCGGACATTTCTCCTGGCAGTTGCTGAAATGACCGAGAATAAGGACCTCAACCTGTTCCCGGGTTATTCGCTCGCTCGACGCGTCCTGCTCTGACGCGGGAGTTAGAGCCACTGGGGCGTGGAAGGATGCTTCATCCATAGTTCCGGCGATGCGAGCCAGCTATCCGCACTCAGTGCTCGCCCTTACCTCCATGGACCGCGAAAGGCCCCTGCGGCCGTCAGGGGCAGTTTGCAACCCACCGGGACATGTCCAGTTCTTGCGTGGGTGTCGCTTTGAAAGTTACCCTCAACTAAAAGTGAGGACAGGTGGCAGAGAACTTGAAGAAGTTATCTGGATTCTAATGGAGTTCATCTTTCTGCAGTCCTGGAGACGATCTCTAACCCCCGCTTCAGAAGTAGTTGTGAAACGTTTGAATCTCACCATGTGCAGAAGGGCAGAAGAATCCAACACGCTTAATGCACAAACTGCTGGCTGCCAAACATACCAAAGACACGTGCTCCGAGCACAGACGTTCCCAGTCACCCAGAAGATAAACTTTTAATTCCCTTTGCCTTTTTGGAACAGGCTTTTTCCTTCCTCAACAAGTCTATGAGAATCAAAACCCTCCTTTAAAAGCCACATTTAATTTCTGCTTCCTCAGTCCATCTTCCCTCCCTGACCTGAATGGCTTTGTTTAAATATTTGGTTAGGGTGATCTGCTTCTACTTGCTACCGCACCCAAAATATTAAGACAAAAAGAGAAGTCATTGAGGGTTTCCTTGAGTAATCAACTCAACGAGGTTACAGCTTAAACTGAAAAGGAATGTTTTGCCAGAGTGTGGAATAGAAAATACAATTGAAAAGAAACTCATAAAACTGTGTTACTATATTTGGACCACCCAAAGCTTTGGCACAGAAGACACCTGACAAAGCAAGAGAGTCGTTAGTTTCCCCGAGCCAAATTAATCAGTACAGGGGAGCACTGTCAATACCAAGGATTCTGACTTCACTCACCAAGGCACAGCCCAGTCTTTAAGGAGAGGACAATTACTACAACCCATGCATGACATAGTAATACTTAAAAGTATGAGGTCATCATCAACTGGTGAAAATGAATAAGCAAATATGGTCTATCCTGACAATGGAAATCTTATTTTTTTTAACATGGTAAAGTTTCAATCTTCAATTGCGTTTTAAATGACAAAATTAAGGCTACAATGGGATCTTACCAAGAAACAAAATATTGAATATTAAATGAATGAAACACAAAACTATACTAAATGGAGCATATAGTGTTTGATCTGAATGAAATGCCAAGAATCTAGAGCGATGGAAAGGTTAGTGGTTGCCAGACACTGAGCTGGAAGTAGGATTGGATAGTATGACTGCTAATGAATTTTTCTTAAGGGTAATGAAAATATTCTGGAATTAGATAATGATTATATGCTTTGTAAATATCTTGAAACCCATCAAATTGTACCTTTTCACAGGGTGAATTTTATAGTGTATGAATTACATCTCAATACAGCTGTTAAAATTTAATTAAGTCTTTGCGTGCTTGATGTGGTGGTGCCCTCCTTTAATCCCAGCACTGTGGAATGGAGTCAGGTAGAGCTATGAGTTCAAGGTCAGCCTGGTCTAGAGTGTGTTTCAGGCCAGCCAAGCTACGTAGTGAGACCCTTTCTCAAACAAACAAAATGGAGTCTTGAGGCAGGAAAGATGGTTAAGAGAGGAGCCCAGGTTCGGTTCCCAGCACCCATGTTAGGCAGCTTACAATCGCCTGTAACTCCAGCTTCTGGGGATCTGGCCCTCTCTTCTGGTCATATGAGGCATACATTTTTTATACACACACACACACACACACACACACACAGAGAGAGAGAGAGAGAGAGAGAGAGAGAGAGAGAGAGAGAGAGAGAGAGAGAGAAATGATTTTCAAAATCTTTTAATTCATTCGATAGTGGCTGGAGATGGCTGTCGTTAAAAGCACTTGTTTTCTTGCAGAAGACCCAAGTTTGGTTCCCAGCACCGACATGGCAGCTCACTACCCTCTGTAGGGAAATCCAACACCCTCTTCTGGTTCTAAGGACACTACATGCATGTGTTGTATGCACAGATATACATGCAGGCTAAACACCCATACACATTAAAATAAATCTCTTTTAAAAAATCAGCTCTTGGGGCTGGAGAGATGGCTCAAAGGTTAAGAGCATTGCCTGCTCTTCCAAAGGTCCTGAGTTCAATTCCCAGCAACCACATGGTGGCTCACAACCCTCTGTAATGGGGTCTGGTGCCCTCTTCTGGCCTGCAGCCATACACACAGACAGAATTTTGTATACATAATAAATAAATAAATAAATAAATAAATATTTTTTAAAAAATCAGCTCTTGCCGGGCGTTGGTAGCACACGCCTTTAATCCCAGCACTCGGGAGGCATAGGTAGGCAGATCTTTGTGAGTTCGAGGCCAGCCTGGTCTACAAGAGCTAGTTCCAGGACAGGCTCCAAAAACTACAGAGAAACCCTGTCTCGAAAAACCAAAAAAAAAAAAAAAAAATCATCTCTTGTTGATCTTTTCATCAAGTATACACAGATAAAATGCTATGTTGAGTATCTTGTGTTCTTTGAAGTCTCGGTTCAAATCCTATACTCTCACTAAAGGCCTACTCTGACTATTCTACTTAAAATGCAGCACTTCTCCTACTCCCAATCTCCCTTGTTCTGCTTCTTCTGACCCTATGGCATTTTTCACCCAAAATACTAAATAACACAGTCATTTAATTTTGTCTGTCCTCTGTGTTTCCATGCACACATGCCACAGAAAGGAAAGCTATAATGGCAAGGACCGTTGTCTTATCTAGGCTGGAGCTGTCTGGCCCAGAGTAGGCACTCAGTAAATATTTGTTGCATGAACTAATGAGTAAACGGTTGAGGGATGAGCTCATCAACACATATTCCTTCCATTCTTCAGACACTGAAGGCAGCTTGTCAACAGCTGCTAAGAGCACTGGGTTTCATGAGTCCAAAACAAATTCTGAATAAATTCTGAATATGGAGAACAACCATGCTTCTCTCAAAAACTTCAGTGACAGCCGGGCACTGGTGGAGCATACCTTTAATCCCAGCTCTTGGGAGGCAGAGGCAGGTGGATCTCTGAGTTCGAGGCCAGCCTGATCTACAGACCGAGTTCCAGGACAGCTAGTGCTACACAGAGAAACCCTGTCTCAAAAAACCAAACAACAAAACAAAATAAAAACTTCAGTGACAATGACAACCACACAAGGGTCAGAAAAGAAACTCATTTAGGACCAGTGGGTGGCTATGGGGGTAGAGGCACTTGCTGCCAAGTCAGGTGAACTGAGTTCATTCCCTAGGACCCACGTGGTGGAGAGAGAGCACCAACTCGCACAAGTTGTTCTGAGATAACCTGGTCTTAGACGGGCAGTGCTGGCACAAACGTTTAATTCCAGCACCCAGGAGACAAAGGCAGGAGGATCTGTGAGTTGAGGCCAGCCTGGTCTACATAGAGAAACCCCGTTTCAAAAAAGAAAATGAACAAACAAAAGCAACTGGCTTTTATTTCCTATTTGGTTTTCTCAAACAGGGGCTCTCTGTGTAGCCCAAGCTGACCTCAGAGCAGGCTTCCTGTCCCGGCACTGGGATTGCAGGTCTGTGCTGCCTACCATACCTGCTGACTTTGATTATTTAAATTCTGCTTCAAGAGATGATCAATAAGACACATCCTAGCAAAACAGAAATAACATGATCTGCCTCTCCAAAAGCTGATGTTACTTAGAAACCGAGGTATTTGCCAAGTAATGAAGTTTCCCCAAAATCTGGCAAGCAGAAAAGGGAGAGAGAAAGTAACTTCCAGCCTTCTTTCTCAGGCAGAGGCCATGGCAGGACTAAAGGCCCTTGTGCTGCCAGAGGTTCACCGGGACTGACCGAACCCTGAGTGTGTACAGATCATCGCCAGCAGCACCAAGAGAATCTAGGTTTTCTCAACTCTCGGTATGCGTCCAATGTCTCCTTGTTCAAGACTCGCAACACTAAATGAGAAATTGACAGCCCTTGAATGGAGAGGACAGTGCACCGACACAAGGGTGCAAAGGGTGAGACTCTCATCAAGAGCTGTGCCACGCTACTGCTGGGGAGTTGCTCTATTGAACACTGGAACACTGACAATGTGGGAAAGATCCCGCAGCCTTCTGCATCCTTCCCCTTACAGAGAAACAGGGCTGTTTTTGTTTGTTTGTTGTTTTTAAGACAGGGTTTCTCTGTAGCTTTGGAGCCTGTCCTGGAACTAGCTCTTGTAGACCAGGCTGGCCTTAAACTCACAGAGATCTGCCTGCCTCTGCCTCCCCAGTGCTGGGATTAAAGGTGTGTGCTACCATTGTCCAGTTCTCGTTTTTCTTTTTCAAAAGTGGCTTTTGGGCTCTGCCATGTGCACCTGGGATGTGATGTGGCATGGGGAAGAAGTCCAGGGCACCTTTTGGAAACAGCTTTAGGCATTTCCACTTTTCAGAAACATTGTTTGGAACTACTTGTCAATGTGACCTGTGGCCATCATACATGGTACATCCAGTAAACCATCCTAGGTGTGAGCTGTAATCGAGCTGTTGAAAACATTTTCAGTATCCATCCATCATAGACAGTGCATCTACTTACTCCATAAGGGTACACACATTAAACAACTATTTAAAAAAAGAAATCTGGGGACAGGGCAGCAGAGGATGAGAATGAAAATTAAAGTACAATGACACACAAGTATGAAAATTACATAAACTCATCACTTTGTATGCTAACTCAAAATTTTAAAGAAATTCTATAAACTTGTATGGGATGATTTAATATATTCATAAGTGAGAAAAAGTATGTATATGTACACATCCTTGTATGTACAATATATTATGTATAGAATATGATTTTATTGAAAAATATACTTCTAAGTGAAAAGATGCTAGAAAAGGGCATGGATAGGGGAAAATAGATACATGGATGTTTGTATGGAAGGCGGTATAAGAAATAAATGGGGGTTCCAGGTTTGGCTCAGCACTTAGGAGCACTTGTTCGTCTCAAAGAGGATTCAGGTTCAGTTCCCAGTGCCCATATGGTGGCTCGTAACCATACCTAACTCCAGTTCCCAGGGATCCAACACCTTCTTCTTTCCTTGGGCATCAGACGTGCACTTGGTGAACAGAAGTACATGTAGTCAAAAACACATACACCTAAAACAATAAGCAAATATTTTTAAAGACATGTTATTTTTAATTAAGTAAACATCTGTGTGTGTGTGTGTATGTATCACATTCCCTTGGAGGGATGTGAGGTGTGTATGTGTGTGTGTGTCACATGCCCTTGGAGGGATGTGAGGTGTGTGTGTGTATGTGCGTGTGTGTAGGTGTGTACATGCCCTTGAAGGATGGCCTTGGAGATTCCCTGGAGCTGAATGTACAGGCAGTTGTGATCCACACAACATGGGAAGAGAACTTGGGTCCTCTACAGTGTAGTACACTCTTTTAGCCACTAAACCGTTTTTCCAGACCCAAAAATCTTTTAAGAATAAGCCAGGTGGTGGTGGTGCACGCCTTTAATCCCAGCACTCGGGAGGCAGAGGCAGGCAGATCTCTGTGAGTTCGAGGCCAGCCTGGTCTATAAGAGCTAGTTCAGGACATGCTCCAAAGCTACAGAGAAACCCTGTCTTGAAAAACCAAAAATAAATAAATAAATAGCCAGGTGTGGTGGCACACGCTTTTAATCCCAGCACTCAGAAGGCAAAGGCAGGCAGTGAGTCCAAGGCCAACGTGGTCCACAAAGTGAGTTCAAGGACAGTCAAGGCTACACAGAGAAATCCTGTCTCAACCAAACCAAACAAAAAAAAAAAAAAAGAAAGAAAAGAAAAAGAATAAATACATAAATGGATTTCCCTGAATGACTAAGACTAATTTTGTTCCCTGTGCATATATTTATTATCTTCTCAAAAGAATAAAAATAAATGAAGAGAGTAATCCACTAAATCAACAAATGATAACATTCCTTTTCTATATGCAAACACATTCATTCAATAAACTTTATTGAATAGCAATAAGGTTTTCCACATGAAGCCATGACATCAGAAGACAAATGGGATTGGCCTATGGTTATGGAAGAAGATGTCACCATTGGGAAAAACTGCACAGTGGGCACACAGGACTGTCTGTATTTTTTTCAATTATTTAAAAAATAAAGATTAACTCTACAGTTGTATTAGCTATTCCCGTATTCAATTACTTTTCTGCCTTTTTTCTTTTGCCTTCCCTACTTCTGCAAACATTTATTACTATATGAGACAGACAAAGAAGTCAATAAAAGATTTCCATAAAATATAACTACACATTAACTATTTTACAAAATGGTTTTAAGACTTTGAATCTTATCCTACTTATTTTAGGCAATTCAGATTTAAGCTATGCTAGCATCTTCTGCAGCATTTATATCTATTTCTGGAAACTTCATTTATTGTATTTAAACATCATATAATTCTCTTGAAAGGCACAATAGTAGTTATACAGACAAGTAGCGGCAGTTCTTTCGAACCCCTTAGAAGTGTCTCCTTTGCCTTTGATGTACGCCATCAATCTCTGTCTCCCCCAAGCCTTGAGGCAGAAGGCCAATCTAGGCCCCGACTCATCGGTGGTTTAAACCTTGCTTCAACCTGCCCCTGATTTGCAATGGCCACCCAACCAGAAGTCACAAAACTCAAACAATGCTCCAGGGGCCAGGCAGGGAATGGGAGTGAGTGAAGTAGGCCAGGTGTAAGCAAAAATAACCAGCAAATGCCATGGTAAACGATGGTGGGGCTTCAAAAAGAAACTCCCTTGGGAGTGGCGGCCTGGGAAATGAATGCCTGGCCATTTTAAGAAGGTTACTCCAGCGCCTAGTTGCTGTGGGGAATGTAAGCTCAGGACACATATCTCCTCTGATTTATTCAAAAGAAGTTGAAACAGAGAAAGAAAGAGAAGAAAAAAAGAAAAGCTTTTGCAATTGGTTTTGGAGATCTGTCTTATTTCGGGGCTAAATATATTTACAGGTCATTTTTGGTTCAAAAGACACAGAAATATGGATTGTCTTAAGGAATAAGGTTTGTCCAGGCTGTGCTGATAGAGCAAGAAGCAATTTCTAGAGCTAAGTGTGAACACCACACTATGTGGGAGGGACAGATGTGTCCCTGGGCAGCAGTTCTCATCCAGCACGCACAGGTATTTAACGGAAGTGGAAGTGTAATCACAGGCCCGCTTGGCCAAGAAAGACTGACGGTGGATAAGGGGTCATTAGACCTTTGAAGAGAGACAAGCCAGACTGCTTTTATGTGGGTTAACCTCTATTAGGAGAGAAAGGGAAAAGGAACCAGAGGAAATAAAGGCTGCCTACTTGGTTTTGCCCAACAAGCATTTGGAGGATAGTGTGGAAATGTGTGTTCCATTTACCATGCCTAGAAAACATCAGCATGCGGGGGAGTGTCTGACGAATGCGAATTATCAACTCAGCATCCTGTTCCACCCCTTCCTGGCCTAAACACAAAGCAGTCAAACACAAGACTTAGAAAGTTTATAGGTTGTTGGGAGTAGTGGCTCATGCCTTTAATACTAGCATTTGGGAAGCAGAGGTAGACCGATATCTGTAAGTTCGAGCCCAGTCAGGGTTACATAGGAAAACCCTAGATGTGTGTGTTGGGGGTGGGTGGGTGGGGGAACGTATGGGTGACATGTGACTCAACAATGACCACTTAGAGTACTTCGCTCCTTTAACCAGATCAGTTGGCTCAACAGTGACTGTGACAAAGCAGAAGTAATCAAAACCTTCTCTGAAATTAGCTCACTGACAACCTGCTAGATAGAGCTGACTTCTGCTCTGCAATGACAAATTTAAAGATTTCACAAATATAACTGCGTGGCTATTTTCCTCAACCACAAAGAAAATATGGACAGATTTTTTTTTTACAATATACTACCGAGAAGAGAATATGAGCCTCCAACTGAATTCACTATAATACTTTTTTATAAAGTTAGCAAAGCAACCAGAGGGCTGGGTAGATGGCTCGGTTCAATTCCTAGCACCCACAGGGCTGCTCACCACTGTCTGTAACTCCAGTTCCAGGGCATCTGAAGCCCTCTTCTGGCCTCCAAAGGCACTGCATGCAGGCGGTGCACAAACTTAGTTCTAGGCAAAACACTCATACACATCAAATAATTTTTTTAAAAAGCAACTAGAAATTTTAAAATAAGCCCAGCGCATAACTTTAATCCCAGCACTTCGGAGGCAGAAGCAGGCATATCTCTGTGTTTTAGGCCAGCCTGATCTACACAGTTAGTTCCAGCCAACTAGGGCTACATAGTGAGACTGTCTTTAAAAAAAAAAAAAAAGTCAAAATAAGTAGGTGAGTCAATGTGGCAAAAGTCTAGAGGCTGATGTTTGTAGCTTAGTTGATAGGCGTAACTTGCCTAGCGCCTCGTAAACCAGGCAATGGTGGGGCACGCCTGAAATCCCAGCACTCAGGAGGTGGAGGCAGGAGGATCAGAAGTTCATTGTTATCCTCAACTTTAGTTTTTAGCATCCACTTGTTACCTCATGACAGTCCGTAACTCCAGTTTCAGGGGACCCAATGCATCTTCTGATCTCCTCAGGCTCCTGCACATGTGTGGAACACATGTGTACACTCACACATACACATTTTAAAAAAAAAAAGCAACGCAGGGTAATGAGTATTGTTTTTAACCTTTGTGCAAAGAGAAAATAATTGCATGTGTAAGTGTTTTAATGTGCATGAATATACATATATATGTATATCAAAATTGAAGTATGAGAAGTCTAGGAAAGAGGCAGAACATATTGAAACCTGTTCATTTACGGTGATAGAAATCCAATTTAGATTGCTTTCCCCTCAAAAAGAGGGAGGGGGTTAATGATTGGTATAAAAGCCCCAGGTTCAGTCGAGCCGTGGTGGCACACCCCTTTAATTCCAGCACTTGGGAGGCAGAGGCAGGTAGATCTCTGAGTTCAAGGCCAGCCTGGTCTACAAAGTGAACTTCAGGACAGCCAGGGCTACACAAAGAAACTCTATCTCAAGAAACAAAAAAAACCAAACAGACAAACAAAAAACCCAGCAGGGTTGAGGGTCTCAAAGGGTGCTATCAGGTACCACTTCTCTCAAGCTCGCTGTCCTTACCTCTGTGACGTCATTTTACTACAGAAGTCGCCTCTCTTTGGAGCAAGTCTCCCACGTTGCCCTGGGTGCCCAGGAAAAGAGCTACTTTCCTCTTGGGGCCCGCCCAAGACATTGATTGACTGTCATTGGGCAGACTTAATTGACGTCACCACGGCCCGCGGGAAGGCATCTGCTGATTGTCTAGATTGGATTTAACAGCCTTTTTCTGGTACTTGGGGACTGAGCAGGAGTGCAAGGGCTGATCCTGGCTGATTGCTCCTGCTTAGGAAACGTGGGACAGGGGTGCTAAGGCAACAACAGTTCCGGGAGTCGACTCCCCACCCCAGAGTGGACAGGTGCCTGAGTCCCGGTTCTAGCCCCTTGAGCCGCTTCTGACCCGCTGTGCAACACAAGCCATTTGTGTTTCGCCCTCCGAGGCCACTTTTCCTGAGGACAAGGACAGTGCCTTTTGCTTCCGTAGCTAATCCCTGGCAAACTGCCTCAGATACAGTTGGCACACAATAAATATTTGCTAAATGGATGACCGACTCTTGAGTGTATGACAAAATAAAAGTCCAACAGTCCAATTTTTCCTTGAATGGACCCCAGACCATCCTTCTTTTTTGCACCCCTGCACCCCTCTCAGCTCAGACACACAGCAGCTCCCTCAATTGCAGCAGGCACTCTCCCCCATTTTCATTCTACGATTTCCTCTGCAAGACGGTCCTCCGGGTGCCCCCCCCGACTCCCGATGGAAAGATCTGTAAAGGTTGGCGAACCAGTTTTGTGATCATAAGACCCTGTAGTTGAGATTTCAGTCATAGAAACCTCTGACTAGTTTGCTCAGAGTCTTAGCTCCGCTTTCAACATGTCCAGCCGCACCTGACACTGTTTGCATGAAGTGACCTCGCCTCCCAGCTTTGCTATAGTCGGTTTCCCAACTGAGGGAATCGGAGCGGAGATGCATGCAAATTGGTGTGGGGGCCAGGAAGGCTGAGGAGGCAGTTTCCTCCGTGTGAGATGATAACAGCTTGTGTTTATTGAGTATTTATTGTGTGCCAGGCACTAGGCCAAACGCTTGGCACAGGTTCCCTCCTTTGATCTCTACCCGAGGCATGTAGTATTCCCACTTTATAGTTAGAGAAGAAGGGGAAGTGGGCTCCACTGAAGTTACAGAGCGACATGGAGGTGAAACCAAGACTGCACCCAGATCTGACGCCAGAACCCTTGCTCTTAACCCCCAAGTAGAAGTATGAATATAAAGAACGCTCAGTGAGAAGTGGTGTTTGGGAGGCTATGGGGTCCCAGGAAAGCCAGTGAGGGCTGGAGAGATGGCTCTTCCAGAGGACCTGAGTTCAGTTCCTCCGGGGGCAGGCAGCTTACAACCACTTGCAATTCTAATTCCAGGGGATCTGACACCTCCTTCTGGCCTCCCTAGGTATTGCACCCACAAGCTTATGTTATACATGTAAAATTCAAAAGCAATAGAAAATAAATGACTGAAAAAGACAGTTGCCGCCTTGCCTTCCAGAGCTTTGCTGACTCTGTCCGTTATTTGAGAGAGCCAGCGGCTTTCCCTGCTGGTATGTTCCTATACACCTTCTCTAACAAGTTCTCCCCCTTTTGCTAAGGGGAAAGTCACAGGTCAAAGTGCCTCAGAGATCAAAGAAACTCCTGCTTTTTCCCTCCATGACTGACAGGCTGTGTGACCCAGGCAAGTTGCTCGCCCTCTCCGATCTTGGATTTCCTTGCCAGGAAAATGCAGTTGATCCTTGCCTTACATCAGAGGGTCATCCTGAGGATTACGGGAGATGCTGGATGGGCTGCGACTTGCAGCTGGGTACTCACGATGTAGATTCTAACCTGCTATATGCTCTGTTCCCACAGAACCTGGCACTGAGACGCCACTGTGGAAGGTGCTCAACAGACCCGTGCTCTGGCTCAGGGAAGGGTGAGTAGCTGCCACTACCGATAAGCCGCCCTTCCCGGTCTCATGGCCGTAAGCCCTTGGTGTGGGAGATGTGGTTTATACCCCTGCTTGTTTCTTCCACGAGTTAATGATTTACTGCCAGTGTTTAATTTTGTTTAAACAGACACGACCCCGTTGGTACCCATGGCTCTTTCCTGGGCCAAAGTGGCTCAGAGATCAAAGACACCCAAAGACACGGGAGCCCTCCCACTGCAGTCTCCCAGAATTGTCCTTTAGCCCCCTGGCACCTACTCTTGCCCTGTTGCCCCTTGACCTTGCATGTAGCCATGCTCTGGTTAGCCCTTCTCTTTGAGATTAGTAGGCTTCCCTTGGGGCCACCAGGAAACCAAGCACCCTCCAGCTCTTTGGTGCATTTTTTTTTTTGAGACAGGCTGTCCTGGAATTTACTCTGTAGACCAGGCTGACCTTGAGCTCACAGAAACTCACAGAAACTCACAGAAATCCACCTGCCTCTGCCTCCTGAGTACTGGGATTAAAGGCATGCACCACCACCACCCAGCCTTGATTCCTTTGTCTTTACTCCCCACCCCCAATTTTGCTTCCAGAAAAACACTGCCACTACCAAGAGCTCACCCCAAGGCAGCCTAATGCCTCTGATTCTTTGCTGCCCTGTGTTCCCAGGCCTCCCTGGCCTCCCTCTTCTTTCTCTCATGGATAAGACATCTGGAGGTGTTTGGTAGATCTGTTCATTCCTTTGAGGACATTGAGAGCCGAAGCTGTTTACAGCTTGGCCCTGTCAGTCATTCAACTCTTTAGCTCCCACACCTGGAGTAATGACTATACTCATCGCCAGGAGGAATGGTCGCTCCCGGCAGAGGATTTGAACAGCTTTGCCCCACCGCCCTCTTTGTCTTCTCTAGCCTTCTAGATTGGCCTCCCTAGTCACAGCTTTTAAACCCAGGCACCCGCCTTTCTTCTCTCCTTTCTCTCTCTTCCTCCTTTCCTTCCATCATCTCCTTTCTATTCTCTTCCTTTTTTGTTGTTTTTTTTTAACACAGTTTCTCATGATACCTTCCATGTTAGACTTGAACCCTTGATCCTGCTGCCTCTGCTTCTTGAGATCTAGGGTTCCAGATCTGTACCATCCCACCCAGCTACCTGGAATAATTTCTTAGGGCTATGTTGGAACATTGTTACAAATGTGGTGGCTTTAAGCAATAGAATTTTATTCTCTCACAGTTTGGAGGATGGAGGATTTAAATGAAGGTGTCACCAGGGCTACATTCCCTCCAAAGAAGGGAAGAACACTTCTTTCTTTCTCTGAGCTTGTAGTGGCTGCCAGGGGTCCTTAACTTGTTACTCCATCAGTCTGGTATTCTCCTGTCTTCATCCCTCTTGTCTTAGAGTTTCTACTGCTCTGCAGAGACACCATGACCACAGCAACTCTTATAAAGGAAAACATTTCATTGGGGTGGCTTGTATTCTCAGAGATTTAGTCCATTATTGTTATGGCAGGACATGGTGATGTACAGACAGACATGGTGCTGGAGAAGGAACTAAGCATTCTATGTCTGGATCTGTAGGCAACAGGAAGTGAACTGTGTCATTGGGCATAACTTGAACATAGGAGGGAATTTCTCAGAGCCCACTCCCACAGTAACACACTTCCTCAGGCAAGACCACACATCAAAGCCACACATCCTAATAGTGCCTCCCTATGGGGGCCATTTTCTCTCAAACCACCACACCTCTATGCATCTTTTTCTCTTCCGTCTCTTATAAGGACTTTTAACATTATGCTCAAGATCCAGCCAGGAAATCCAGGATGAGATTAGATAAGTGAGATCCTTATCTTAATTATTTGTGCAAAAACCCGTTTTGAGAATCGATTGTGTTTATTTATTCTAATCGGGTGCATATTTTGGAAATACAGTGGGCTTTTTAGTAGCAAAAAATGGACCACTGCTCTGACAGACCTGACCAAATTGTTTTGGGGCGGATTGTGGACATGCTTGGAATCCTGCTCTGGAAAAACCACTGAGTGCTCTCAAAGATTTAATAGACTGTTCTGTGGGAGCTTAGAAGACATGAATGTGGAAAGAATTGCAGATAATGGAGACCTGGCTTGTAAAGTTCCAGAAACAAATATTCTATTAGGGTCTTTGTGTGCTATATCAAAATAATAATAATAATATGTGGTTTTGGTTAGCTGGGACTGCAAAATCAGCTGTGATTAACAAGATACCAGCGTCACTGAAGCAAAACCTTTGTTTACTGGGACAATGGCTGGTTAGTTGGAACTGAGAAGTCAGCTGTGGTTAATAAGAGCCCGCCATCATCACCGAGGTGAAATCCTCTGGGAGTATTTTCTCAGGGTCAGCACACTGAAGCTGTGGTCCAGGATGGCCAAGGCCGGATGTCAAGCTGATGGCCAAACTTCTTACTGTGTAAGAGTCTACATAGTAACAGTTTTGAGGCATAAGGGGTGAGCCATGGAGAACAGCTGAGGTTTGTCACTGTGAGCCCAGGGGAATCCAGCAGTGAAAGTGTAGCCTTGGTTGCAGTAACCTGAAGGTTAAAGGGGTCATGGAGAGAAGCTGAGGCTTGGTACCATGTGGCAGCGTTGGAGTCCCTCCTGCAGAGAAGCCAGGAAACCATTGGTGAAGGTGCAACCTCACTTAGAGACCCCGCACACTGGAGGCTTCAGGAGTCTGATAACACCACCAAGAATGGTAGCAGGTGTGCAATAGGCTCTCTTGAGCCTACTGACAGACGGTGGACACTGCAGAGCCTAGAAGATAACCAATGAGTCCCAGATGTTAGACACTGGACTGTTTACACTGTTGAATTTTGGTTTTGCTTTGATCTGATTTTAACTATGCTCTGGTTCTTCTCTGTTGGAGTAAGAAAGTGTTTAGCTTGTTTTTGATTTGCAGGAGCCCAGGGTTAAGAGACTTTGAGTATTTTAAAGAAAATAATCAAAAAAATTTTTTTTTGAGACAGGGTTTCTTTGTGTATCCCTGACTTAGTTTTGTAGAGCAATCTGGCCTAGAACTCACAGAGATTTACCTGCCTCTGCCTCCCAAGTGCTGGAATTAAAAGTGTGCGCTACCTCAGACTGGAAGAAAAAAATGAGCTTTTAGACCATTGGAATTTTTAAAGACTGTGGTGCTTTTTTTTTTAAGATTTATTTATTGTGTATACAGTGTTCTGGTATACAGTGTTCTGCCTGCACCCCAGAAGAGGTCACTACATTTTACTATAGATGGTTGTGGTTGCTGGAAATTGAACTCAGGACCTCTGGAAGTCCAGCCAGTGCTCTTAACTGCTGAGCCATCTCTCCAGTCCCAAGATTATGGTGCTTTTAAAGTTGTATTTCTAATATTAACATAAGGTAAGAAAAACAGGTTATGAATTGTAGTGGTATATTTGTCAAGTTGACAAAAAGTTAATTGTTGGCAAAATTTTTTCAACTTAACATAAACTAGAATCTCCTAAGAAGAGGGAAGATCAATAGAGGGATTTTGTCTATCAGACTGAACTATGGGCAAGTCTGTGGAGCACTTTTCTGGTTAATGATTGATGGGGGAGGATCCAATGCACTGTGGGCAGTGCCACCCCTGGGCGAGTGGTCCTGGGGTATGTAAGGAATTAGGCTGAGCAATCAATCCAATTAGCATTTATTTCTCCATGGCTCCTGTCTTGCTCCTGCTCAAGTTCCTGTTCTGTTCCCCCAGTGATAGCTGTGACAGGGACGTGTGAGCTGAATAAATCCTTTCCTTCCCAACCTGCTTTTAGTCATGGTGTTTATTGCAGCAATAGAAAGCACACTAGGAACTGGGGGTGGTGGCGCACGCCTTTAATCCCAGCACTTGGGAGACAGAGACTATTGATCTCTGTGAGTTCGAGACCAGGCTTGCCTTCAATGCAAGTTTGAGGACAGCTGTTACACAGAGAAACCCTTTCTTGAAAAAGAAAGAAAAAAAAAAGAAGAAAAGAAAAGAAAGAAAACTAAAGACCTATATTTGAAAAAAAAACTTCAAGGAAAGAAATGGAAGTAAATACTGTTTTGATTTGGTTGGCAAAATGTGTGTGTGTGTGTGTGTGTGTGTGTTGCTGGGCAGTGAACTACTACCGAGCATAACTCTGAAAAGTTTTTTTTTGTATATTGTGTGTATGTATCTATGTGTGTTTGTGTGTGTTGTATGTTCATGTGTGTGCAGGTATACTTGTGGGGGGTAAACATATACATGTATGCATATGCATGCAGAAACCAGAGAACACCTGCCATTCCTCAGCTATAGTTTACCTTGTTTGGGGGGATAGGTTCTCACATCCATCTAGAGCTGCCAAGTAGACTAGACTGGCTAGCTAGTGAGCCCAGGGATCTGCCTGTCTCTGCATGCCAAATGCTGAGATTACAGGAGTACCACCATGCCAAACTTTTTTTTTCTTTTTTAAAATTTTATGTTTAATTATATGTGGCTATGTGGCATGCCAAACTTTTTTACATGGCTTCTGAGGCACCAAACTCAGGTTCTCATGCTTGTAAGGTAAGCCCCTAACTGCTGACCTACCTTAGTTTCCTAAGGAGTTCTTAAATAAGTCATACCATTAAAGAAACAGAGACAGAGTCAATTTAAAATCTCTTGTTCAGGGGCTGGAGAGATGGCTCAGCAGTTAAAAGCACTTGCTGCTCTTGCAGAGGAGCTGGTTATGTTTCCCAGCTCCCACATCAGGTGGCTTATAACTGTCCGACTCCAGATCCAGGGGATCTAACACCTCTGGCCTCCAAGGTCACCCATGCTTATCCCAATACAGACATACCCTACCTATAACTTAAAAAACAATAAAAAAAATCAACCTTTAAAATCTTTTGTTAAACAAATGACATCATTAAATCAGCCACAGATAGGAAGATTTTTGGCAACATGTAATCAATGAAAGTCAGTGTTTGGGAACCCATAAAATCTTCCATAAATATGCTGGCCAGTGGTGGCACATGCCTTTAATCTCAGCACTAGGGAGGCTGAGGCAGGAGAATCTCTGTGTTCAAGGCCAGCTTGGTCTACAGAGAAACAGCCAGGAGACTAGCAAGAATTGAAAAGTCTGACTATAAGGGCTGGGCATGGTAATGCACATCTTTAATCTCAGCAGAGGCAGAGGCAAGTAGATCTCTGAGTTCAAGGTCAGTCTGTCTACATAGCAAGTACCTATAACATGAGGGCCTGCTCACTGGAGTTTCTGTCCTGCCCAGTTCCCACAGCCGGTAAATCCCAAAGAAAAATCACACAGAAGTCTACATAAGTTATAAACCGATTGGCCCATTAGCTCAGGCTTTGTATTAGCTCTCTCTCTCTCTCTCTCTTTTTTTTTTTTTTTTTTGGTTTTTCAAGATAGGGTTTCGCTGTAGTTTTAGAGCCTGTCCTGGAACTAGCTCTTGTAAACCAGGCTGGCCTCAAACTCACAGAGATCCCTGCCTCTGCCTCCCAACTGCTGAGATTAAAGGCGTGCACCACCACTGCCCAGCTACTTTGGCTCTTATAACTTATATTAACCCATTATTCTTATCTATGTTGGCCACATGGCTCAGTACCTTTTTGGTGGGGCAGGTCACATCCTGCTTCTTTGGTGTCTGGACAGGACTGGGGAGAAGCTTCCTTCTTCCCAGAATACTCCTGTTCTCATTGTCCTGCCTCTACTTCCTGTCTGGTTGTCCCGCCTATACTTCCTGCCTGGTTACTGGCCAATCAGCGTTTATTTAAAACATAATTGACAGAATACAGAATTGTCCCGTATTGAGTACCAGGATAATCAGGACTACACAGTGAGACCCTATCTCCAAAATATAAAGAAATCAAGTCTGACAAGTGCTGGTGTGGTATGGAACCTCAGTGGGTGGAGTGGCCACTGAGATTTAGAGAGCAATTTTATAGTACAGATTGAACAAAAATATGAAGTGCTCCAAAACCAAGTTTTAAATGATGCTGTGGGCAGTAAATTCCATGCCCAGCCTCATTTGATAGGTTGTGGCCATAACACACCTTGCATAGAATCTACTTCAAGTTGTGTAAGCAAGCTGTAAACATGCCCATATGTAATATTCATGGCATGAGTCAACTTTTATGTTTAAAATCCAGTCTCATCCTCAAGGTCTCTCTCTCTCTCTCTTTCTCTCTCTGATCCTGTGTGTGTGTGTATGTGTGTGTGTGTGTGTGTGTGTGTGGTATACCTGGGTACAACATGTATGGGGCCCACAAAAGCCAGAAGAGGGCAATGGATTCTCTGCAACTGGAGTTGCAGACAGTTGTGAGCTGCCATATGGGTGCTGGGATCAAACCCAGGTCCTCTGGAAGAGCAGTATCTACTCTTAACCCCTGAGCCATCTCTCTAACCTCCTTCCTCACCTTCATTTTTAAGACAGGGTCTTGCTCTCAGTTTAGACTGAACGGTCAGTAAACCCCAGGGATCCACTCCCCAGCCCTGGCGTTACCTGCACGTGTCACCATGAAATCTTTTAAACATTTATTTTATTTTATGTGTATGGGTGTTTTCCCCACATGTATATCTGCCTCTTGATTGTGCAGTGCACATGGAGGCCCAAAAAAGGTGTTGGATCTCCTAGAGCTGGAGTTACAGACAGTTGTGAGCTGCCATGTGGGTGCTAGGAATTGAACCTGGGTCCTCTGGAAGACCAGATAGTGTTTTTAACTATCTCTCCAGCCCTATGCATCCCTGGCTTTCTTATGGGTGATGTGATCCGAACTCAAGTCTTCATATTTGCACAGCAAGAACTTTACCCACAGAACCATCTCAAAGCCTTTTTAGTGTCTCTATTTATTATTTTGGACATGGCCTCAAATATTTCAAGCCAGCCTTGAACTTTATGCTTCTACCACTTGTTTTCTTTTCTTTTCTTTTCTTTCTTTCTTTTTTTTTTTTTTTTTTTTTTTTTTTTTTTTTTTTTTTTTTTTTTTTTTTTTTTTTTTTTTTTTTTTTTTTTTTTTTTTTTTTTGGCTGTGTTGTTTTGTTTTTCGAGACAGGGTTTCTCTGTGTAGCCCTCCCTGGGCTGTCCTGGAATATGATTTGTAGACCAGGCTGGCCTGGAACTCAGAGACCCACCTGCCTCTGCCTCTCCAGTGCTGGGATTAAAGGCATGCACCACTACCACCCAGACATGCTTGCACCTCTTGAGTGCTGGAATTACAGATGTATATCACCACATATAGAGTATGTGGTGTCAGAGATCAAATCAGGGCTTTACGGATGCTGGGAAAGTACTCTAACAACTGAGCTGTGCCCCAGCCCGCAAATATTCCGGTTAACACATTAGTAACCGAAAGCATTTATAATTCCGAGCATTTTGTATAAGGCATGCTCAAGCTGCATCTGGCACCCCCAGCAGTGATGCAGAACCCCAACAGCTCTCAGTTGTCTCCCTTCCTGTGTGTGCCTGAGGAAGCATGTGGACAATGTTGAGAGGAGGGACACTGTAATAGGAAGGAAAACTGGAGAGTGGATGAGCATTAGCAGGCAAATGGCTGGATATGGTGCGGTCATTGTGAGATGGCGAAGAGCCAGGGAGCTGAATGAGATGCAGCTGCAGGCAGCAACTTAGTAGACTCATAAATGTGATATAAAAAGTCCAAGAGCACATGATATCTGATTTCATTTAAATAAGCTGTACAAACACACAAAACAATACCGCGTCTTGTTAGGATGGGCATATAGACATCATAAAATCATGAAGTCTTTACTATGGGAGTAATTCATCAGGCTGGGGGAGAGGGTGAACTTTGGGGAGAGGAGAAACGTGGTCAGGAAGGGCTCACAGAGATGGCACAGCCTGGAGGATTTGTCATTGCTATTTAGAAATGGGGCGATGTCACCCAGGCTGACCTCCAGGTAGAAAGAAGTGGCCCATCTGCCTTTGGTTACCAAATAGGTGGGACTACAGAAAAATGTCCCACGAAAGGCCCTAAGTCCTGTATATAGCTCTGTGAGTTGGTGTTATTTCATTTTATGTGTGTAGGTGTCTGGTCTGTCTGTTGTCTGTGCACCACTTTTGTGCCTGCTGCCTAGAGAGTTCAGGAGAGGGCGTCAAATTCCCCGGAGCTGGAATTGTAGATGGTTGCAAGCTACCATGTGGCTGCCAAGAATCAAATCTAGGTCTTCTGCAAGAGCAACAAGTGTTTTTAGTGCTGAGCCACCTCTCCAGGCCTCGCTCTGTGAATTTTAGCAAAGTGAACACACCTATGCACTAAGAGCCTCGCACATGAAGCTGGATATCTTTCTGCCCCTGGGAACCCTCCTGACGCTTCCTCTCAGACCCTGCCTTTGCCCTGAGAGAAGCCAGCACCATCAGTTCAATCAGCACCAGTGAATCAGGCTTGCTTGTGAACTTAATAGAAATGAAATTAAAAGGCATGCAGTCTTTTGAGTGTGTGTGTTTGTTTATTTGTTTGTGTTTTTGTTTGTTTGTTTTGGTTTTTCGAGACAGGGTTTCTCTGTAGCTTTGGAGCCTGTCCTGGAACTAGTTCTTGTAGAGCAGGCTGGTCTCGAACTCACAGAAATCAGCCTTTCTCTGTCTCCTGAGTGCTGGGATTAAAGGTGTGCGCCACCACTGGCTGCCTTGTTTGTTGTTTTTGAAACAAGGTATTGTCATATTGCCTTGGCTGATGGCAAACTCACAGAGATTATTTCTGCTTTCCAAGTGCTGGGTTTAAAGGCATGTACCACTTTGCCCAATGAAGTGTGTATGTGTTTAAGTGTTTAACAATTTGATTGTTTTCTATTTTAAAATATTTTATATATTGATTGATTGGTTGATTTGTGTATGTGTGTTTGTGCCTGTGGGTGTAGTACCTGAGTAAGTCAGAAAAGGGCAATGGTGTCATCTCTAAGAGCAATCCAGGTGATTAACTACTGAGCCATCTTTCCAGATGACTTTGAGTTTGCATTTTTAGTTTAACATTACACTTATGAGATTTACCCTATTGTAGCAATTCATTTTAATTACTTAACTCTCACTGCTAGATAGACTCCCACAGAATGACTATACCCCAACTTATTATCCATTATACCGGCGATGGTTTGGGGCTAGGGGTATATAGTTCAGTGGCAGAGGGCTTGCTTAGCATAGCATAGCCTGAATTTGATTGTCAATAGCACAGAAAAAAGGGAGAAAAGGGGCATCGGGGAGATATCCCAGTAGGTGATGCTTTTGCTGTAGAAGCACGAGGACATCAGTTCTTTTGACTACTCAGAGGCCATGTGAAACTAGATATGGGTATTAATAAATAAAGATGAAGAGCAAAGTGGGTACCTTTTGGCAGGCGCTGTCAAGGTATGCCACTACTCAGGTTAACCAAATGTGTTGGTTATACTGCCCTCTTGTGTTAGAATCAAGAACAGCATGTGATACAGTTTTCCAGTGGTAAATTGGCTTCTGAGCCACTATATTGTAGTTGAGAAAGGGAAGAAGGGGCGACACCAGGGCACAGGCAACTCAGTAGGAAAGTGAGACTAGAAGCAAGTCCTTAACTTTGATACTTTTAGTTCCAGGATGTGGAGAGAGAAACGAAGAAACATACATCCCCCCTCATTTGAGAGAGGGTCCTGTGAGTTTGTTTTGAATTGTCTATGTGCTTCAAATGTAATATGTGGCCAAGAATGATTAAACTCCTGGTCCTTCAGCCTCCATCTCCCAAGTGCTGAGATGATAGTTAGATGCCACTGTACCCCACTTTCCTTAGGGGAAGCAATGAGAAATCCAACACCAAACATGCTCTAAAACACACAGCAAAATACACATTAAAAGTCTACTGTGGGGGGCGCTGGAGAGATGGCTCAGCGTTTAGGAGCACTGCTGCTCCTCTAGAGGACCCAGGTTCAATCCCCAGCACCCACATGGAAGCTCACAACTGTCTATAACTCCAGTTCCAGGGTATACAATGCTCTCACGTGAGCATACATGCAGGCAAAATACCAACATAAATACATAAAACACAAAAAGAAAGTCTGTTTGGGGGTTAGGAGATGTGACTCTGTGTAATGCTTGACTATGAAGCTCTAGGATCAGCCGGGCGGTGGTGGCACACGCCTTTAATCCCAGCACTCGGGAGGCAGAGGCAGGCAGATCTCTGTGAGTTCGAGACCAGCCTGGTCTACAGAGCTAGTTCCAGGACAGGCTCCAAAGCCACAGAGAAACCCAGTCTAAAAAAAACCAAAAACCAAAAACAAAATCCCAAAACACAAGCTCTAGGATCAGTCTCTGGAGTAAATGAACAAAACCAAAACCTCCAATTGTTCCTTTTTTAGAATGTGTTTAAAGACACAGACTGTAGGTGATACGCCAAGTACCCATGATAAAACTGGAAGAGATTTAAATGTCTTCCATGGTAAATAAATGACTGTGGCTGGGCAGTGGTGGCCCACGCTTTTAATCCCAGCACTCGGGAGATAGAGGCAGGTGGATCTCTGTGAGTTCGAGGCCAGCCTGGTCTATAGAGCGAGTTCCAGGACAGGTTTCAAAGCTACAGAAAAACAAAAACAGAAACAAAACAAAACAAAAGAAAAAGAAATGGCAATGTGGGCTGATTAGGTGATTCAGTGGATAAAGGCCCTTTGGGCCAAGCTTAACTCCCTGAGTTTGATCCCTGGTACTCACGAGGTAAAAGGAGAGAATCAACTCCTACAAGTTGTCTGTCCTCTGACCTCCTCATACATGCTGTGATACATGAATGTCCATACTCTCCCATACATGTCACAGACACACTAATAATAAATAAAAAATAAAATTAAAATAGTTGTTAAAAAGCATGACAGATGTATGAGGGTACAGGCTAGGTAGTTTGGGCCTGATTTTAGCGTTCCACAATTGCCAGGGGTGAGCTCTGCGGCTTGCCTGTCACACTCCAGGGGCTGAATTCCATCTTCCATGCCAACAAACAGAATGTTACACAATGTGCATGTACCCAAATGTCAAAAGGCTTCCTTAAAGATGTACAATTTAGATGTTTTATGAATCAGTTAAAATGGATTTAAATTAAACAATGGCAACAATGATGCAGACAATCCTCAGCCGCTAGTGTGCCCGTGCCACTTGCCTGACACGGGGCTCAGTGATGCTTGTCTAACACAACTGCCTCCATGCCCTCCTTTCCTTCATTCACTCCATAAACATCCAGCATCCTCCATCCTCGGTGCTGAGGCTGCTGCTGTGGCCAAAATAGGGAGACTAAATGGGTGACAAACACATTAATAACCAATACATGGTATTCTGGCCCAAATACCCATGTCCTCTGAAAACTCATAGCTGAGGCTCAAACCCCAAATGTGAACAATTAGAGATGGGATTATAAAGAAGTAAGTCTGGTGCATGATGTCATAAAGGTAAAGGATGTCATTCCCTTTAACGAAGAGATACCAAGCCACGGGGGTGGCCCATATCCAGTGTTGTGGGATAATCTTTTTTTCTCTTTCTTTCTTTCTTTCTTTCTTTCTTTCTTTCTTTCTTTCTTCCTTCCTTCCTTCCTTTCTCTCTTTTTCTTTTCTTTTTTTGGTTTTTCGAGACAGGGTTTCACTGTTTAACTCTGGCTGTCCTGGAACTCACTTTGTAGACCAGGCTGGCCTCAAACTCACAGAGATTCTCCTGCCTCTGCTTCCTGAATGCTGGGATTAAATGCATGCATCACCACTGCCTGGCAGGATAATCTTTTTGTACCATGTAAAGATGTGTCTTTCCCTAAGGCATATTCTAATTGGTTTTATAAAGAGTTGAATGGCCAATAGCTAAGCAGGAGAGGATAGGCGGGACTTCTGGGGAGAGAGAGGAACTCTGGGAAGAAAGGAGGTGGGAGACGCCAGAGAGACAGGGAGGGAGGCAGATATACATTATGAAGGAAAGAAAACGAGCCATGTGGTGAAACATAGATTAATAGAAACAGGTTATTAAGTTATAAGAGTTAGTTGGGACAAGCCTAAGCTAAAGGTCAAACTTTCACAATTAGTAATAAGTCTCCATGTCATAATTTAGGGACTGACAGTCCAAAGAAAGTCCAATGAGAAAATCCAACTACAACCCAGCACCCAGGAGTTAGAAGCAGGAGGGTCAATGCCAGCCTGATCTGCTTAGTGAGACCCTGTCTTAAAAAGAGAAGATGGACCATATGGCTTGGGTTGTATTTATTGTTGAACTTAGCGACACCAAAACAAACAAAAGCAAAGATCCCTGAGAACTCAATGTTGGACATCCTTGTCCTCCATTCTCACTGTGAGTGCAAAGAGGCTATGTGATTAAACAGGAAGAAGGTGACCTTCTGGAAGCCACAGAAGAGCCTTCATCAGATGCCAGATCATGGTAGAGCCTTGACCTAGGACTTGCCAACATCATTTTAGAGCCACAGTTCTCAACCTTCCCAATGCTGCGACCCCTTAATACAGTTCCTCACGTTGTGCTGACACCAAGCAGCAAATTATTTTTGTTACTACTTCATAACTGTAATTTTGCCATTGTTATGAATCATAATGTAAATATCTATGTTTTCTGATGGTCTTAGGGGACCCATGTGAAAGGGTTGTTCGAACCCCAAGGGTTCGAGACCCACAGGTGGAGAACTGCTGGTTTAGGGTGGTAAGAAAATAAATGCCTTTTGCCTTAAGTCATTGTCTATATTTTCATCTGTGTGTGTGTCTGTATGAAAATGTGCACATGCCATAGTGCACATAAGGAGGTCATGTGGATCTTCACTTTCTGCCTTGTTTGAGACAGGGTGTCTTGTAGTTTGCCACTGAGCTTACCCCATTAGCTTCCCCCAAGAGCTCCCAGGGAACTTCTGACCCCACCTCCCATCTCAGCAGAGATGGCAGCATTATGCTGTCATTGCTGACTTTATGTGGATTCTGGAGATGCTTTGGTCATGATGCTTTGGTGGCAAACACTTTTCCCACTGGCCAGCTCCTCAGCCCCACATCTGTGCTTTTGTGTTTTGGCAGCTGGAGTTGGCTAACATGGATAGTCCTGGTTACTGGGAGGGGTGGAGGCCAGTGCTGCACATTGAGGAGACGGACCCAGTACTGTGCTCTCAAAAAAGGCCCTCTGCTGCGGTGAGCACCATGTAACTCCAGAATGTTTGCACAGATTCCCAGCATGTGACACACACCCCAACCATGCTGAGGAGTGTCTAAGCACCCCAGCAGCCTCCCCATACCCCTGCCACTGCAGCTCCCTAAGAGTGAACATTATTCTGACTTCGGTCAGCACGACTTAATTTAGACTGTTGAACTTCATAATGAAAACCCTGCAGCATGTTGATGGGTGCTTGGGTCCAGTGTGAGGGTATTCTATACAAAGTTGCAAAGATTTTTTTTCTTTTTTTGGGGGTGGTGGGTAGGTGGGTCTCACTATGTAGCCATACCTCGACTAGAACTTATGATGTAGATCAAGCTGGCTTCCAATGCACAGAGATATGCCTACCTCTCCTATTTCTGCTGGGATTAAAGATATGTGCCACCAAGTCTAGCTTAGAAGGTTCTTGAATATGTCTTGCAGTCTAACATTCACTCTGGCAGGGCTATGGCCAGCATGGACTTTCAGGGCACAGGGCGTTCTCATGTTTAAGTCTAGTGCCCTCTGCTGTCTTTTCGCAGTGCCTGAGGCAGGGCATCCGGTGAGGAAAACAGGCTATAAAGAGGCATTGGGAAGCTGGGTGTAACCGCACTCCTGCTATCCCAGCACGGAGGAGGCAGAAGCAGGTGGATCTTGAATTTGAAGCTAGCCTGGGCTACATACCAAAACCCTATATGAAAAAAAGGTAACATCAAACTGGCAAATGTACCAATATGACTACTGAGTGTATGAAGTGCGACCGGCAGGGCTGAGGATCCGGATTTGTTTTGTTTTGGAGACAGAGTCTCATTATGGTGGGAATACAGGGGTAATTCAATTTATCACGTGTATGTGTATATGTGCATGTGTGTGTGTGTGTTCATCTGAACACTCTTTAATGAATGCTTGTGTTGCTAGACACTGAACCCATAGCCTTATGCATAAGAAGGATGTAGTCTCTCAACACCAAATCTCCAATGCTATTTGAACTGGGTGTAGTAACACACACTGGCAATCCTGGGACTTCAAATGTGCAGGTAGAGACTCAAGTTCAATCCCATCCTCCACTACCTAGTAAATTTGAAGCTGGTCAGTGCTAATGATATTTTTTGCTTTGTTTGTTTTTGTAAGACAAGGTTTCTCTGTGTAGCTGTCCTGGAACTAACTCTGGAGATCAGACTGGCCTCAAATTCACAGAGAGTCACGTACTCTGCCACCTGAGTTCATTAAAGGGATTAAAGGCACGTGCCATCGCCACCTGAAGAAGGACGCTAAAAAGAAATCCCACACTAACTCAGAATTGAGTATAATAAAGGGTTATTTATTTAGGGGTAGACTCACAGATTAAAGTCCTCTGCAAGAACGGGGAACAGGAACCAAATCATGCCACCAGAAGATGCACTTTACATTCGACATTTATAGTATAATAGGCCACGCCCAAGTGGGTAGGTAATTTAAAGGCTATTGGCAGTAGGAATTCCTACAGCACCTCCCCTTTTGTTTAAATAAGAAAGTTCTAAGCCTAGATACAAAATTATATACAATAAGAACAAATATCAGGTATAAAAATTAGAATTACAGCCAGCATAAACACTATCTAACAAGAAACATGTGATAAATGTTTCAATAATTATCTTATCATAAGGAGTTTAAATTTTGTATTATAAATAACTTGGCCAAGTCATGAGAGGAAAGTAACTACAACTATCTAGTCTCCAACCCCATTGAAGACCTGAGAAGGGAAATAATATTACTTGAGTAAGCAGGAAGTGCAATCAATTAACTTCCAAAATGTGCAACAAATGACAGAGACAACTGGCTACCTGGGCAATCACCCAAAGTCTCATTTGCAACGTTGGAACAACCAATTTTGGCTAAGGCCTAGAGTAACTGACAGACCATTTTCAGAGGCAGGAAAATTTTCAAAACTGTCTTACCCTGTCTTGGCAAGATTTGACAGTCTTTTTTTCTTGTATCCTGCTTGTCCTATCCGGACATTATGCATTTTGTCAGTGGTCGATGCATAGGCAGTTCCTTGCCCAAAGGCCAGTTTTGCCAAGAAAAAACAAGCTCCAAGTGGAGTAGTGGAGTATCTTTGTTGCTCAACATTCTTTCGGGAATAAATGGGTGCTGCCAGGAGCAATCGTGTCTCATGTCAAACAGAACCCTAAATTATTTAAATGCCATAGTCTACAGCTCTTTGAAGTGGTTGAAGATTATCTATCTATGCAGAATACAATCTCTATGTATCCAAAGAACCCAATTAGTCTAACTATAAGTATGACAAACATGGATGATTATTGACCTATAATTCTTAATACCTATATAACTTAAAGACTAAGACTTCATATTAGAATATTATACAATAAACAACTGCAACAAATGAGGACAATGACCTCAAAATGTAAACAATGTATAAGTATCTTGATCAGAGGTAGAAATGTATATTGCAATATGATAAATATACCCTAAAATTGTATCAATATTCAAAATGTCTTAAGCAGAGGTAGAAGCATGCATGCATACAATACGACAAAATGACTTTGCCTAGGTGTACAAACATTGTAGACAAAAATAGAAACATATTTAATATAATTTAAGTTTGTATCAATATACAAGAATCTATACCAATGTAAATTGCCTATAAATAATAGCTCACAAGTATTCACTCCATTACTCACTATTATTGTTAGTGTGAGTAAGCTCACACTAATCTATTATCCCATTCAATTTCCCTTTTTTTTTCAAAGAGATCCCTGAGTCTACATAATTTCCCCAAACCCCCAACCCTATAACAATTATAATCAACCCCTAAATGATGTCCCTAACCTTGAGTGTCCTTTGTTGGGAGAGGGGACGTCATCTTCTAGAATTACTTCCAGCTGTCATGGGGGCGATGTTCTTTCTATGGGATCCTGTGAAAGTAAAATGATGGTTAAGTTCCAAGATTACTGTCTGGTATAATTGCAAATAGTCTCTGAGTATTGGGTAGGGTTTTTCTGAGGTTCCTATTTGGAATTCTGGCCAGAACGTTGTAAAAAAAAGTGCACAATAAAGGCACATGCACCACCACCACCCAACAAGATTTTTTTAAAAAAGTGCTTTTACTGAATACTGTGGTATAGTTGCATTTTTCTTTGGGCTGCCAGTTCACAAATAATGACATAAAGACTTATTATTAATTATGAAAGCTTGGCCTTAGCTTAGGCTTGTCCCACTAGCATTTATGACTTAAATGAACCCATCTATATTAATCTATGTTCTGTCCACATTCCGCATTGCTCATTACCTCATGTCTCTGTACTACCCACGTTGCTTCCTCTGTGGCTGACTGGCAACTCCGCTGCCTTCTTCCAGGAGTTCTTTCTCTGCTCGGAAGTTCCACCTATACCTCTTGCCTAGCTATTGGCCATTCAGCTTTTTATAACATCAAACACAGCAATACATTTTCACACAGTGTACAAATATCCCACAACACCATAGGATGTGGGGAGAAAGTCAGGAGAATTTCCCTTTAAAAAGATCCACATACATTGTTCAGCTTGAAGAGCAGCAGTTCCTGCCTAAAGCTCAGGGCCCAGGTTCCCTAGAAGGCTCCAGCAGCGTCTGGGATCCCGCTTGGTGCAAATTCAGCACCCACCTCTAATTTCAGAGTCTCTCCAGGCCCCTGAGCCATGTGTAGTGCCCCAGCTTAAAATACCTTTCTTGCTCAGGCTTTCTACCAGCTATGGATTGGTTTGGCCTCAAACTGAAAACCCAGTCAAATAATGGTCTGGCCCTTCTCATATAATGAAAACCAGAACTGGGCATCCCAGAGCTTGCACACTGTGGTTGTGTGCTGCCAGCAGAAACCAACCCACTCTTCATCTCGTCGTCCTCCCCCAAGGGGGCAGTGCCCACTGTCACTCTTGACTCATCCCTTCAGGGTCACAAAACGGCAGCTCCATCTCTAGGATCCATTCTGCATTCCAGACAAGGGGCAAGTTAAAGATCAAATGATTTGCTAGGGGGTAGGTAGATGGCTCAGGGGTAAAGGTGATTGCTGCTAAGCCTGATGATCTCAGTTTGATCCTTGGAACCCACCAGCTTCTACAGGTTGTCTTCTGATCTACTCTTGCTCTCTCAAAATAAAAAAATGTAAAAATATTTTAGATGAGGAAAACTATTTAAAACAGTATTTATTGCTGGGTGGTGGTGGCGCATGCCTTTAATCCCAGCACTTGGGAGGCAGAGGCAGGCGGATCTCTGTGAGTTCCAGGCCAGCCTGGTCTACAAGAGCTAGTTCCAGGAAGGCTCCAAAGCTACAGAGAAACCCTGTCTCAAAAATAAAAATAAATAAATAAATAAATAATAAAAAATAAAACAGTATTTATCATAGTGACTTTAGAAATAAAGAAAAAAGTTCCATAAGTCAAGCTCCACGATTATCTTAAAAAGATTTGCTAGTAAGAAAATCCATCCCAAAAGTCCTTTTCTAGGGCTGGAGAGAAGGCTCAGGTAAAGGCACTGGATGCCAAGCCCGAGGATCTGAATTCAATTCTCCCGAGTTATAAGTCGTCCTCCTCCACAATACTCTGTGGCACGTGTGCACTCACACACATGCCCATAAAATAAAAAAATAATAAAATGTAATTAAGAAGTCATTTTTTATGCATGCATAAACGTGTGTGTGTTCAGAGATGCCCACGTGCACATACAACCTGAGTGTTATTCCTCAGGAGCCATCCACCTCCTTTGGGACAGGTCTCCCACTGTCTTGGAGCTCCCCACTTAAGCTTCATTGGCTGACCAAGGGCTCCTCCTATCTCTGCTTACTCAGTGCTGGATTAGAAGCAGGAGCTACCAGACCCAGCATTTTGGTATTGTTTTGTCCTGGTTTTGAGACAGGGTTTCACTGTGTAGTCCTGGCTGTCCTGGATCTGTAGATCCTTCCGCCTGAGTGCTGGGATTAAAGGTGTGTGCCACCACTGCCTGATTTAGGCCCAGCATTTTTACGTGGATTCTGGGGATTGAATTTAGGTTGTAATTCTTGCAAGAAAACTCTTTAACAACTGGGTTATCTTTTTTATTTATGATAGTGTTCCACAGAGTCCAGTTTGGCCCTGAATTCACTACATAGCTGAGAATTGCCTTGACCTCCTGATCTTCCAGTGTCCTCCTCCCAAGTACTGGAATCACAGGCGTGCACCACCACAGCCAGCTTCAAAAGCCCTTTCTTGACCAAACAGTCTCTACTTTATTAGTGTTCTGAGACAAGGTCTTCTGTGAAGGGCACATTGGTTTGCTATGTAGTCCAGGGTAGCCTCAAACTATTGCTCTTCCTGCTGGGAGCACTGAGGTTATAGATATGCTGTCTTTGCCAGTTTCTCTCTAGAACTGTCTGTATGTATCTTATTGGTGAGATCTTAGCCGTATGGTCACTCATAGCTGCAAAATATGTCTTAAAAGTATAATTTTTCTTTCTAGACATGTAACTATCTTGAACTAAATTGGAAGTATATTGTTTTAATTAGTAAGAAAGAAAAAAAGAATTATGAGAAAGTGAGTATCGGGAGATCTCTAGCCAGTAACCCTGGTCCCAGGCCTGCCTTTGTTATTACTAGTGGTGGTAGTGTTTTTGTGAGACAGGCTCTCTTGTATCCCAGGCTGATATTGAACTCACAATGACATCTAAACTTGACCTTGAACTCTCGATCTTCCTGCTCCCAAATGCTGAGATTACAGCCCTATGCTGCTATGCCTGACTATTGTACTGGGAGCTGAAGCCAGTCTTCATGTATGCTAGACACGCACACTGCCAACTGAGCTCTACCCCTAGCCCCTAAATAATCTCCTCTCTCTCTCTCTCTCTCTCTCTCTCTCTCTCTCTCTGTTAGAGTTTCTATTGCTGTGAAGAGGCACCATGACCACAGAAACTCTTATAAAGATCTCCATTTCCCATATCCACAGAGGCACTGGGTCTGTAGGCTCTCATGTTACTAGACTGGTTTGTACTTGGGTTCTGGGGATTTGAACTCAGTTCCTCATGTTTGCACAGCAAGTGCTTTTGCCCACTTAGCCATTTTCCCAGTTTACAAATAAAATATTAATTCTTCTCTTGATGGTAGAAATATTAGTGATTTTGGTTTTGGTTTGTTTATTAATTTTTCAACTTCTCCAATAAACATGATGTTTTCGTTTATGTTTTTCAAGACAGGGTTCCTCTGCATAGCCCTGGCTTTCCTGGAACTCATTTTGTAGACCAGGCTGGTCTCGAACTCAGAGATCTGCCTGCCTTTGCCTCCCAAGTGCTGAGATTAAAGGCGTGTATTACCACTGCCACCTGGTTTATTTAACCACCTGTTATTTTAACAATCTGAATAAGAATAATGGAAATGATAAATAAAGCTAACATTTAAAGGGGAAAGGCACCGACCCACATGCTTAGAGTTGTACTTTCACAGTGATGCATTTGTGGCTTAATCATATACGCAGTAAGTGTTTATACAATGTATGATTGTGTTTGTCAGCTTTGGATATTGTGATGATTACGATAAACATAGTCCTTGTCCTACAGAACTGTTTTCTGGTATCACCTTGAAAGACACATAGTTTTAAATATTTTTCCTAACCAAACATGAAACACCCCTTGAAGTTTTGTTTTTTCTCTGAAGGATTTCTCTTCTTATTGTGAAAGGTACTAGGAAAGTTAGCCAAATCTATCTATTCTGGATATCTATGCCAAAACTCTAACCAAACCAAACAGGTGGGTGTGGGGGTGCACACCTGTGATCCCAGATTGGCACGCAGCATAGATGAGCTCTGGAGCTCCCGCTGAGCATGTTCGAGGCCCTGGGTACCATCCCAGCACCAAAACCAGAGGTACAGTTGGAGAGATGGCTCAGCAGTTAAGAACACTTGCTACTCTTGCAGAGGACATGGGTTTGATTCCCAGCACCCACTGTAGCTCCAGTTCCATGGCATGTGATGCCCTCTTCCAGTCTCCATGAGCACTGTACGCATGTGGTGGGCAGACAGACAGACATGAGGCAAAGCACCCATTCTCATAAAATAGCAATTAAAGCAACAACAAACCTTCCCCAAACTCAGTGTTTTAGAATAATTGTTTTGCAGTCTCACAGGTTTCTGACTTCAGAATCTGAGAAGGGCTCTGCCGGCTGGCTCTGCTGTGTAGAGCTGGGACACAGGATCTGGCTGCTCATCTCTTCACTCCTTATTCTCTTGAGTTCAAGGTCCCTCTTTAGGCTTCCCAAGCTTTACACAAGTGGGACTACTCACATGGCAACCTTCCTAACAGGACACTTGCAAGAGCAGGTCTTTATTTGTTTTTCCAGACAAGGTTTCTCTGTGTAACAGTCCTGGATGTCTTGGAACTCACTTTGTAGACCAGGCTGGCCTCGAACTCATAGAGATCCACCTTTCTCTGCCTCCCAAGGCTTGGGATTAAAGGTGTTTGCCATCACGCCTGACTGAGCAGGTCATTCTCAACTTAAATTTTCAAAGGTACTTAGTATTGAAAAGTGTTTAACCGGGTTCAGTGAGACTCCAGTCCTACCTGTTAATAGGAGATGTTATCGTTTATAGTTTTGTTTCTGAAACATGTCTCATGCATCCCAGGATGGCCTTGAGCTTGCTCTGTAGCCAAGGATGAACTCGAAGTCCCCATCTGCCTGTTTCCATCCTCTGAATGTTGACACTTAATGGTTTTGATTTCTACGTGTTGAAGGCTTGGTCTTCAGTGCGCTGGTGTTCAGAGGGTGGGGGGCTCTGCAAGGTGACTGGATCATGAGGGCTCTAACTTCGTGGATTCATAACACACACACACGTGCCTGCATGCACAACACAAACATTAACTGAAGAAGTGACTAATTGGCCTTTATTTATATTAGCATTCCATGTGAAGTGATTGTTGATTTATAGTTGATGACATATTCGCCACCTAAAGTCTCTTAAGCACTATCAGGAGGAGTTAAGAGCTAGGCAGCTCTCTGAAGTTAAAACAGTGTCTTTTGGAAACAACTGAAAACCTTTCCAATTGCTAGTGTCAATGATTAGTGAAGGTTCGCTAGAGGTACAGAACCATAGCATGAATACTTACATATTAAATAATTTATTAAATCCACTTACGTTAAAAATACCAACAATAGCCAACTCGCTCTGGAGAGGCTAAGAACCTGGTAATTGCTCAGTTCAGATGGCTGGGACCTCAGCAGGCCCAACCTGGCCCCCCAAACGTGAAGGATTCCCAGAGAGCCTGGAAACTCTGGTTCTGAAGTCAGTAGGGGAAGCAGCAACAACAGGGTGAATCAACTCAGTGGCAAGTGGGAAGGCCGAGAGCAGGGGTGAATGACCTTCCTGCGGCTATGACCTCCCTGCGGGAGCTGCTTCCAGAAGGTGCTGCCCACACTTGGGCGGGTCTTCCCACATCCATTAAAAGCAACCAGGACAATTAATTTACAGCTCCCTACTCAGATGCTTCTGATCTGTGGCAAGCTGGCTTTAAAGCTGACGAGTATGGCTTCTCTGAGATTTATGGGGCAGGGAGAAAACCAGACACAGCCTCAGTCAAGCCTAGAAAAACAGTAGTGAGACTCTTGAACAGACTTTCCAGTTTTCAATGACTGAGGAACTTGGTCAATAACTGAATTTATCAGTCTGTTCTTGGAGCAGGTGTAGTGGCACAGGTTTTTCATCCCAGCACTCAGTAGGCAGAGAAAGGCAGATCTCTGAAAGTTCAAAGCCACCTTGATCTTCATAATGAGTTCTAGGGCAGCCAGGGTACACACTGAGAACTAAACCAAATAAATAAATATTTTCCTTGGCTGTTGGGTGGAAAGTGGTGTCAGAAACAATTAAGTATGAAGATGACGAGGGGTTTGTTCTCTAGTGTTGCCTCTTGGGAAAACCGAAGTCACGCCAATACCAGGAAGTCTGGGGCATCCTGGGAGCAGAACGGACTGTTGCTGTTTTTCTGTCTTTGTGCTTCAGTCCTCAAATTGTTTACAGATAGAGCAAGTTAGGTATTTTTTTGGGTACTTAAAAATTGTTAAAAGTTAGAAAAGCCCCAAACTGCCAATTTATGGATGAATGGATGAACGAATACAGAACTAACATTGTAGAGCACATCCCAGAAGACCAGAGGCTGAGGAGAGAGGACAGAGAGTTCAAGGCCAGCCAGGGCCATGTAGTCAGACTGTCTAACTAAAACAGGAACAAAACAAAAGAAAAAGAAAGAGAGTAAAGAAAAAGAAGAAAAGGAAAAAAGGAAAGAAACAAAGAAATCATTCCATCAATACACAAAAAAAGTACTGGTAATTCTAGTAGCTGGGGAGTAGAGGCATGAGAATCAGAGTTCAAGTTCATCCTCAGCTATATCTGGAGTTTGAGATCAGTTTGAACTACATGACGTTGTTTTTAAAAAAATGTTTACATGGTACATTTTACATTATATTTACCATGATTTAAATATTTTTTGAGAAAAAGTTTGTTTTTTTTTTTCCTGGAAACTTTAAAATGTAAGGTGCTGCCAGTTTCAGGAAATCACAGATTTCTGAACCTCATGAAGCAAAATGGTTTTCATTTATTTATTATTTGGAGACTAGATCTTACTGTGTATCCCTGGCTGACCTTGAACTTGCAGATTCCCCCTGCCTCTGCCTCCAGAATGCTGGAGTTAAAGGCACTTACTACAACACCCAGAAAAATGGTTCTTAAAAAAACTTGCCTAGTATGTGTGTGTATGTTGAGTGTGTGTGAGAGTGTATGTGTGAATATATGTATGCATATGTGTGTGTATGCAAGTGTGTTTGTGAGAGTGTGCGTGCATGTATGTGTTTGTGTGTGTGAGTGTGCACTTGTGTGTGTATGTGTGCACCCGTGCTAGCCTATGAACTTCTGGATGAAATTCCTTCCTCCATCTTCCCTATCACATTTCAGGCATGTTGCTACATTTAACTTTTCTTGATGTGGATTCCAAGGACCAAACTTAGAATCAGTCTTGGTGGCAAGCATCCTTACCTACCAAGGCATTTTCTCACTGGCCATGAGAGAATAACTTATAAAGCTGCCTCAAACATGATAGCTAGTGCCAAAGTGTCTGCTGGTTGTTTGGAGGCCTGCAGAACTAAGGACAAGTGAAAGGACCACTTTGCTTGGGTGTGTGGATTTGAGGTACTGCAGGATACGCATCCATTTCTAGACGTATCCAATAACACTAGATACCTAGCGTGACTCTCATCTCAGGAGGGAGTACCTTACATCTCTACTTCTGGCTCTCTGCTCCTGGCCTGGAAGAACCCAGAGAGTCCCAGATTTCACCTTTCCACATTCTACCAGTCCTGTAAGGTAAATTCTGAAGACCTTCCATGCTAGGCATTCCTGGTAGGGTAGCAGGTTTCATTGGTAGCTCTGAGACTATTTTCAGGTGGTGGTTCTGTCCCCAAACTTGAAGGCAAGTTTGTTCTCTTTGCCACCTTGCTTAAATCAACCACATCATCTCTCTCAGATCGACCCTCCGCTTGAGCTCACTAAGAGTCACCCATGCCCATGCGGTTTAAGACTACCGAGTTCCTGGCACCCCACTACAGTGTCACTCTCTTCTAAAGAGCCACTGTGGGTCTCACCCAGTTCTGATGTCGCTGAAGATGGTGGAATGAGCTTGTTGCTTCTCCCAGTCTCTGTATCGCTGCAGTCAGTTCAGTTGGATGGCTCAGGAGCACTCCATTGGCAAGACCTCAGGCTTGTGCCATTTGCCCGCTGCGTTCAGAACGGTAACAGCAATTGATAGGAAACTCAATCTACATTATAGCAAGGAAATCCTCTTAAGCCCAAAGCCATGGGGATATTTGTAAAATGAATCTCAAAAATTTCACCATAGGGCTGGAGAAGTGGCTCAGCAGTTAAGAGCACTTGCAGAGGGCCCAGACTCAAGTCCCTGCACCCACATGTTGCTCACAACTTCTGCTCCAGTTCTGGGGGAACCACACGCCCTCTCCTGGCCTCCTTGGGCACTGCATGCGTGTGGTGTCCAAACAAGCAGACAAAACACCCCCACACAAAATAATTTAAAAAAATTCTACCAAGTAGGCCAGTGAAATGGCTCCCCAGGTAAGAGTGCGTACAGCACAAGCCTGGTGGCTTGAGTTTGATCCCTAGATTCCACACAGAAAAGCCGGGTGTAATGTGCACATCTGTAATCCCAGCAAAATGAGACACAGAGGGAGGATCAGCAGCAAACCCACCTCTGTGGACAGCTGTGACGAGACAACCAGAAAGTCACCACCTAAACAAGGCTAAAGAAGAGAACTGACTCCTTAGAGCTGTCCTCTGAGCTGGGCAGTGCCTTAGTGGTGGCGCTTGCCTTTAACCCCAGCACTCAGGAGGCAGATCTCTGAGTTCAAAAGTTCTAGGACAGCCATGGATATACAGAGAAACACTGTCTCAAAAAAGAAAAAAAAAGAAAGAAAGAAAGAAAAAAAGAAAGAAAGAAAGAAAAAGGAAAGTTGTTCTCTGACCTCCACACACATGCTAGGGCACACATATACCTACATTCATATCTACACACAGACACTACCATACAAACACAAACAAATAAAAAGTTTTAGAAAGATTCATGGACTGGAGAGGCGGCTCAGTGCTTGAGAGCACATACTGTTTTTACAGAGGACCTGAGTTCTGTTCCCAGTACCCATGTTGGGTGGCTCACAACCACCCACAACTCCAGCCACAAGAGATTCAATACATCTGGTCTTCATAGGTACTCATGCCTACGTCCACATACCTATACATAGGCACATATGAATACACATAATTAAAAATTAAACATTTTCACAAATGGCCCAAGTTATTGGATGGGTGAGTCAACCGTTTTGGGAAGCCCTGTATCTACAGTGAGAACAAGTGGCCACTAGATGGCTCTGCAGCTCTTTGCGGTGCCTCTGCCAACCGCCTTGTAGCAATGATTTCCGGGGGGGGGGGCAAACCACAAACGAAAAATAAAAATCCAGATCAATGTAGGATACTTAAAAAAAAAAAAAGCTGAAGATGCTCAATTGCGAAGACAATTCAGAGACATTGTGCGTCTCTTCCGAGTAGTCATAGATGCTCATTCCTGAGCAAATATTCTTGCTTGGCAAATTGATCTTAGACACACACCCTCTCCGCAGCCCTTTATTGGTTTGTTTCTAAACATTATGGACTATGAACTCTCAAAATCTGAGCTCAGCGAGGTTTAAGTTCTACATTTATACGAGTATTTCCTCCCAAGTGAACCAAAAGGAAGAAATGGGCACTGCATAGATGCAGTGCTTCTCTCAAAGATTGGACTTTCCCACCTGGCCATGCTGGTCCCGGAGCAGCCACAGACGGCTGGGCTCCAGCAGACAGCAGCTGTGGGGTGTAGGGGAGAGAGGCGCGAAGTCTGAAGGCTGGATGGGGGAACTTCAGGGACAGCGGGTTTTGAGCAAGAGTCACAGTGGAGGCCAGGGACAAGCAAGCAACGGGGCTCAAGGATCAGGTTCAAGGATCAAGAGCATTTTGGAAGTTACTACTGCCAGGTACTTTGTTATCTCAAACTCCAAAGAGCGGTAGGAAAAGATGCTGGCCCCAGGTTCTTGCCTCCACCAGGAGGTCCAGGAATTAGAAACCTGGGGTGGGGGTGGGGTGGAAGAGATGACCCAGTGCTCTCATTTCCCCTGCCTCCTCCCTCTGGGTACACTGAGCCCTAAAATTAAACCAAATTTTCCTCAACAGGAGCAAGGCATGCAAACTAGTTCAGTAGGTATGCAATTTGATTATTTTAATCCTAAGCTTCCATTTTCTAACTGTATTTTGTTTTTATTTAAGAAACATATGCCTATAATTTGTTTTATTCATCAAGGTAGGTTTTCCAAGCTTACAACAAAACCCAGCTTGTTGTGCTAGAGTGGAAAGCCCAGGGTTCAGTCTGCAGCACCGAACAACACAGCAAACCCAGCTGGCCTACTCCCTTCCCTCAGGCTTTACATTAAAAAAAATGTGTATGAGTGTTTGCCTGCATGCATGTGTGTGCATTACATGTGTGCCTGGTGCCATGGAGGCCCAAATATAGGCACTGAGTCCCCTGGATCTGAAGTTAACAAACAGTTGTGATTTGTTATGTAGGTGCTGGGAACTGAACCTGGGTCCTCCACAAGAGCAGTCTGGTCCTGGTCTCTCAGCCACTGAGCCATCTCTCTAGCTCCATCCCTCCCCTTAGTCTTATTCCATAGAAGCAACTTTCTTGCTCTTATTTTATGCATTTAAATAAGTTTATATGCTCTAAAATAATACATTGCTACCCATTCACTAAGGAAGTTTAATTAATTAGTTTATTTACTCAGTATCTCATTCCATAATCGAAACTAAACTAAAATTTGTAGCAATCCTCCTGCCTCAGCCTCCTGAGTGTTAGTATTACAAGAGTCGGCCATCATATTCAGCTTATATTGCCTTTTCTTAATGTATCAGGTTTGGACTTGATTGACTTCAAGATGATCAGTGTTAAACCATTCCCACTGCCTTTCACCCTCCCAGTGTATTTTGTGTCCAACTATTTATTGCATTTATTTGTTAATCTGTGTGTATGTGATCACTTGCGTTGCTTAAGGGCTTTTGAGACTGGTTCTCTCCTATCATGTGTATGTTGGGGACTGAGCTCAAGCTGTCAGGCTTGGCAGCCAGCACCCTGGCTCATATGCTGCCACCTTCAGGAAGTCAGTTCTGTATGTGCCTTATTGTGAATCTCTGTTCATAGCTGTGACGTGCAGCCTGTGATTGAAATTTCATTCTATAACTTTCTGTTTTTATGTGATTAGTAACTGCTTTTCTTTCTTTTCTCTTTCTTTCTTTCTTTTTGAGATAAGGTTTCACCAGGTAGCCTGTCTTGGAACTTACTAAGTAGACCAGGCTGGCCTCAAGCTCATAGAGAGACCCCTGCCTTTGCCTCTAAGTGCTGGGATTAAAGGCATGGGCCACCACCACACTGGACTCTACTGCTATTTTTTTACTCAGTGTTTCTGAGGATCTTTTTTGTTGTTGCTGTGGACTGAACCCAGGTTCTCGCGAGTGCTAAGCATATGTTCTCCTACCCAGGCACACTCCCAGAAATTATGGTGTTTGTATAATTACAGTCCCCCTTTTCCAATCTACACTGCCTGTTCTCTTGACTGTTGCACAGCCTCCCTGGAATGATTTTCCTGGATCTTATGTCTTTATCTCTTGTCATTTTTTAAAAAGGTTTATTTATTTTTACGTGCATTGGTGTGTGCCTGCATGCATGCCTGTTTGAGGGTGTTGGATCCCCTGGAGCTGGAGTTACAAACAGCTGCGAGTCGCCATGTGGGTGCTGGGAATTGAAAGTGGATCGGCAAGAGTGACCAGGGCTCTTAACTAACCACTGAGCCATTTCTCCATCCTGAAACATACATTTTAAAAACAGCTTTATTTAAATGTAATCAGCACACCATGCAATTAGTCCATTTACAGTGTTGTTTTATGGCTTTTCATGAGCTCACAAAGTTTTGAAACTACCCACACAACTGATTCCTTTAGCACACGTTAGCCCCCCCCCCAGGAGCCTCTACATCTCCAGCCATCACACCCATCCCAGCCTCAGCGACCACTAACCTTCTCTGTCTCTGTGGATTGGTTCTTACAGATTTCTCATAAAAGGAAACTCATATCACATGTGGTTCTCTTCAATGGCCTCTTTCCCTTGCATGGAGTTTTCTTCTCACTCCCACTGGGAATTGAACCAGGATCATTTATACATAACACATCTCAGTATCATATCCCATATCTTGTTTATTTTATTTTATTGATATTTTTTGAGCTCTACATTTTTCTCTGCTCCCCTCCCTGCCTCTCTCCTCCCCCCTTCAATCCTCCCCCAAGGTCCCCATGCTTCCAATTTACTCAGGAGATCTTGTCTTTTTATACTTTCTACTTCCTATGTAGATTATATCTATGTAAGTCTCTCTTAGTGTCTGCATTGTTGTCTAAGTTCTCTGGGATTGTGGTTTGTAGGCTGGCTTTCTTTGCTTTATGTTTAAAAACCACCTATGAGTGAGTACATGTGATAATTGTCTTTCTGTGTCTGGGTTACTTCACTCAAAATAATGTTTTCTAGCTCCATCCATTTTCCTGCAAAATTCAAGATGTCGTTATTTTTTTCTGCTGTGTAGTACTCCATTGTGTAAATGTACCACATTTTTTTTAATCCATTCTTCGGTCAAAGGGCATTTAGGTTGTTTCCAGGTTCTGGCTATGACAAACAAAGCTGCTATGAACATAGTTGAGCACATGTCCTTGTGGCACGATTGAGCATCCTTTGGATATATACCAAAAGTGGTATTACTGGGTCTTGAGGAAGGTTGTTTCCTAATTTTCTCAGAAATCA
>PVIU01004247.1:118285-130321 GCA_004026605.1 Ondatra zibethicus
AGCATAAGTTGTCATCAGTGTTTTTGATCTTGGCCATTCTTACAGGTGTAAGATGGAATCTCAGAGTTGTTTTGATTTGCATTTCTCTGATGACTAAGGATGTTGAGCATTTCCTTAAGTGTCTTTCAGCCATTTTAGATTCCTCTGTTGAGAGTTCTCTGTTTAGGTCTGTACTCCATTTTTTTTATTGGATTATTTGATCTTTTGGTGTCCAATTTCTTGAGTTCTTTGTATATTTTGGATATCAGAGACCTCTGTCTGGTGTGGGGTTAGTGAAGATCTTTTCCCATTCTGTAGGCTGTCGTTTTGTGTTGTTGACCGTGTCCTTTGCTTTACAGAAGCTTCTCAGTTGCACGAGGTCCCATTTATTAATTGTTTCTCTCAGTGTCTGTGCTGCTGGGGTTCTATTTAGGAAGTGGTTCCCTGTGCCAATGCATCAAGCGTACTTCACACTTTGTCTTCTATAAGGTTCAGTGTGGCTGGCTTTATGGTTGAGGTCTTTGATCCATTTGGACTTGAGTATTGTGCATGGTGATAGATATGGGTCTATTTTCATTTTTCTACATGTTGATATCCAGTTATGCCAGCACCACTTGTTAAATATGCTTCCTTCTTCTTCTTCTTCTTCTTCTTCTTCTTCTTCTTCTTCTTCTTCTTCTTCTTCTTCTTCTTCTTCTTCTTCTTCTTCTTCTTCTTCTTCTTCTTCTTCTTCTTCTTTTGGTTTTTTGAGACAGGGTTTCTCTGTGGCTTTGGAGCCTGTCCTGGGACTAGCTCTGTAGACCAGGCTGGTCTTGAACTTACAGAGATCCGCCTGCCTCTAAATATGCTTTCTTTTTTCCATTTGATATTTTTTTGCTTCTTTATCAAAGATCAGTGTTCGAAGATGTGTGGATTGATATCTGGGTCTTTTATTCAGTTTCATTGGTCCTCCTGTCTGTTCTTATGCCAATATCAGGCTGTTTTCAGTACTGTAGCTCTGTAGTAGAGTTTGAAGTCAGGGAATGTGATGCCTCCAGAAATTCTTTTATTGCACAGGATTGTTTTGGCTATGCTGGGTTTTTTGCTTTTCCAAATGAAGTTGAGTACCGTTCTTTCGAGGTCTCTGAAGAACTTTGCTGGGATTTTGCTGGGCCCGTATCTTGTTGTTTCTTTTCTTTTCTTTTTTTTAAAATCTCTTGAGGCAGAGTCTCGAGTCTCATTTATCCCAGGCTGGCCTCAAAGTCCCCATGTGGTCTAGGATGATCCTGAACCTTCTGGTTCTCTTGCCACCGTTTCCTCTTTGCTGGGATCACAGGCATGCGCCACCATGCCCAGTTTGTGTGGCGCTGGCAATCAAATCTAGAGTTTCATTTATGTCAGGCAAGCACTCTACCAACTGAGCTACATCCCCGGCCCAAAATATGAATAACATAAAATTTCCTCATCATGACCATTAAAACATTTTTATTGCATTTATTTTTTGTTCATTTTTTTATCGAAGGGCATGAGTGTGCACTTGTGTGCCACAGTATGTGTATGAAGGTCAGAGGACAACTTGTAGGAGTCAGTTCTCTCCTTCTACCATGAGGGTCCTGGGAATCGAACTCAGGCGGTCAGGCTTGGCAGCAGATGCCCTTACTCACTGAGCTATTTCACACATCCCATTATTATCATTCAAAAATGAATCTAAACATGATGCAAACCTCTGTAAGTGTGGCCATCAGTTAACTGGATTCATGTCAGGCGGGCCATCTACAATCTCTTTCCATTATGCAAAGTGGAAACTGTATACATTACACAAAATCCTTTCTCCCTTTTGCACAGCCTGACAACCATCATTTACATAGTGTGTGCCCTTCCTTGTGTTTGTGGCGGGGCATGTGTACTTGTGCACACACGTGTGCAGGTGGGAGGTTGACATGTAGTGTCTTCCTCAGCTCTCATTTATTTTTGAGAATCTGATGCTCCCTAATTTGGTCAGCCTTACTAACTAGCAAGCCCCAGGGATCAACTGTTCCTATCACCCCAGCAGTGGAATAACACCGTGGTCAGGTTTTTGCATGGGTTCTGGGGATCCAAATTCAGGTCCTCATTCTTGCTTGGCAAGTACTTTATCAATCAAGTCATATCCCTATCCTCCAAATCTATCTTTTTGAGATTTATTATTATTTATATGTATGCATGTGTGTATGCCAGAGAGACAAGGAGAGGAAGAGAAAAAGAGAGAGAGAGATTCTTTGGTATATATACTAATTTTTTTTTCTCAGACTGGGTTTTTCTATGTAACGATCCTAGTGTCCTGGAATTAGCTCTTGTAGAGCAGGCTGGCCTTGAACTCACAGAGATCCTCTGCCTCCTGAGTGCTGTGATTAAAAGCATGCGCCATCACCACCCGGCCTCATATTTTTCTTTTATTGCTAAATAATGTTTCATTGCACAGACATACCATGCCCATCAGTTGATGGGCTTTGGATTGCTTCTTCTTGCTGGCTGCTCTGCACAACATCCCATGGGCATCTGGATAGTGTTTCTGGGCAGACGTGGGTCCATGTATCTTGGGTGGTATGGAGACTGTGTTTAGAGGAACAACCAGACCGCTTTCCCAAAACAGAAGGACTATTTTAAATTCCCAGAAGGTAAAAAGGTTTATTAGTCTGCACCTCCTAACACTTGTTACTTGTGTTTTCTTGATAGACAAGTGATGACCCACTAGTGTCACCTCGAGATGTACCCAGAGATATATATCTCTTTGGGTTTGTTTTTTGTCTTTAGACAGGGCCTCCCATAGCCAGACTGGCCTCAAACTTCCGATTTTCCTCTTTCAGTCTCCCAAGTGCTGGGATTACATGGGCTGCCACCCTAACTTCTCTTTCTGCTTTTGATTTACACTGTTAGATTTATTTATTTATTTTCTTTTTTTAATATTTATTTATTTTGTATACAATATTCTGCCTGCATGTATGCCTGCAGGCCAGAAGAGGGCACCAGACCTCATTACAGGTGAGTTGTGAGCCACCATGTGGTTGCTGGGAATTGAACTCAGGACCTTTGGAAGAGCAGGCAGTGCTCTTAACCACTGAGCCATCTCTCCATCCCTTATTTATTTATTTTCAAGACAGGGTTTCTCTGTAGCTTTGGAGCCTGTCCTGGAACTAGTTCTTGTAGACCAGGCTGGCCTCGAACTCTCAGAGATCAGCTTGCCTCTGCCTCCCAAGTGCTGGGATTAAAGGAGTGTGCTACTACTGTTCGGCTTACATTGTTTTAATAACTATGGACAAAGGTGTCCTTCTTTTTCATCTCCTTTCTTCTTTTTTTTTTGTCAATTGCACATTTGAAAAATTATAAAGGGCCTGGAGAGATGACTCAGTGGTTAAGAGCACTGGCTGCTCTTGCAGAGGATCTGGGTTTGGTTCCCAGAATTGACTTGGCTGCTCACAACCATCTGTAACTCCAGTACCAGGGGATATGACACCCTCTTCTGACTTCTAAGGCACTGCATGCATGTGCTACACATTTACACATGAAGGCAGAAGAGTCACACACATAAAATAAATAAATCTGAATTTAAAAATATGTGTGTGTGAGAGAGAGTGTATGAATGTGAGTGTGGGCGCCTGCCAAACCAGAAGAGAACACTGGATCCCCAGAGCTGGAGCTATAGACAGCTGTGATCGTACAGTGTCGGTCCTGGGAACTGAACTCTGGTCCTTTGGAAGAGTGGGGAGTTCTCTTAACTGTTGAGCCATCACTTCAGAAATGTCTATTTAGATCCTTGTCAAGTTTAAGTGGGCTATTCATAGCATTGAGTGTGTAAAGTGGTGTATGATTTAAATGTATACACCTCTCAGATACAGATCTGCATTTCTCTGCTTTTGTCCAACTCCTTTTTTCCCCCTATTTTTATTATTTTTTTTTATTTGAGACAGGGTCTCTCTACATAGGCCTGATTGTACCGGAACCCACTCTGTAGACCAGGTTGGCTTTGAACTCAGAGAGCCACCTGGCTCGGCTTCCTGAGTGCTGGGATTAAAGATGTGCACCACCACACCTCAATGTTCTTGTTGTTTTGTTTGCTGGTACTTTTTTTGTCTCTAAAAATCTACTATTTGCTCAGTTTCTGCTACCATAATTCTTATTATCAAGAATTCTTTTTAGGGCCTAGTCCTTTCATAGTATCCTGCTTTGCAACATATCCTCTGTCTCTTGGAGAAACTCCATATTTTGGAATGTTTGTCATTATTGTTGTGTGGTTTTCTCATGCTCCTGGGTGGCCTGTTTATTTGCTTTTGTTTTGAGTGTGGGTTTCATGTTCCCCAGGTTACTCTCAAACTGCCATGCAGCCAAGGGTTATCTTGAACTCCTGATCTTCCTGCCTCCATTTCCTTAGTGCTGGGATTCCAGGCACACCTGGTTTATGCAGTGCCAAGACCCATCTAGGGTGAAGTGCTTGTCAGACAAGCACTTGACCAGTTGATGTACAGCCCCAGCTCCATCCATTTGTCCTTAGTTCCAAGTTTTATCTCCATCTTCTTGCATATCTGGGGCCCTGCTATGATTCAGGCCTGGAGTGTCCCCCAAGGACCACGTGTTGAAGGTTTGGTTCCCAGCTTAGTGCTATTGGGAATTGGTGTCACTTTTAGGGTTGGGGCATAATTGGAGGTCTTTAGGTCCTTGGGGATGTGCCGTAGAAGAGGGCACTGGGACCTGAACCCTTCCTTGTAACATGAAGGGCCTGGTTGTCGGGGTTTATGTCCTACCCGGTCCCCCCAGCCGTTTAGTTCCAGAGAAAATCACGCAGAGAGTCTACATTAGGTTATAAACTGATTGACCCATTAGCTCAGGTCTCCCATTAGCTCTTGTAGCTTATATTAACCCATTATTCTTATCTATGTTAGCCACATGGCTCAGTACCTTTTTCAGCAGGGCAGGTCACATCCTGCTTCTTTGGTGGTCTAGGCAGGACTGGCGAGGGAGCTTCCTGCTTCCCAGAATTCTCCTATTCTCATCGCCCCGCCTCTACTTCCTGTCTGGTTTTCCCACCTATACTTCCTGCCTGGCTAATGGCCAATCAGCGTTTATTTAAATCATGATTGACAGAATACAGACAATTCTTCCATACCACTTCCCCCTCTTTTTTTTTTAAACGAAGAAAAATATCCATAGTCCATTTTTGGGGATGTGGGCATAGTTTTCCAGGCTACTTCCGGCTGGTTGGGGGTGCTGATAATCTTATGGGGACCTAAAGAAAATTTAGAGTTTTGATCAAGTCCTGACTGGAGTATCCTGTGAGTCTTGATCATCTCAGACAGCAGTCTTGAATCTGTTCTGGATGTAGAGCCCTGTCATCTGGGCCATCTGTTCCTACTGGAAATTTCTCAGGTGGTCTTCCTTGACCAAACCTGATTTTTTTTTTAACTCAGAATGAATCCACAGCCTCTCATTTCCTGTGGAAACAAAAGCAAAATCTCTTCTCCAAAGTAACATACCTTTTGACTTCAATTTTGGAGTCAAGGTATTTTAAAATACCTATCTTGGATTAATTCAGCAGCATTTATAACCAAATATCTTTTAGCAGCTGTTGCTCCTTCCTCAGCATTCAAACAATTCAAAGAGAGCATAATAGCATACAGTATCAAGATTCTTTGTGTATTTTCCATCTTTATGCGGCTTTATTTTAACCTCTATTTCTTTTATTTTTACTTTTAACTTTTGGCTTTTTGAGACAGGTTCTCTATGTATCTTTGTCCTGGAACTCCCTCTGTAGACCAGGCTATCCTTGAACTCACAGAGATCCGCTTGTCTCTGCCTCCCCAGTGCTGAGATTAAAGGTGTATGCTACCACGCCTTGAACTCACAGAGATCTGTCTGCCTCTGCCCCCCCCCAAGCTTTGGGATTAAAGGTGTGTGATACCACACCTTCAAGTCACAGAGGTCAATCTACCTCTGCCTCTCAAGTGTTGGGATTAAAGGTGTGTACCACCATACCCAACTACTCTTTTTCTTTTTTTTTTTTAAGAACTTTAACATTTTTCTTGCATATATTTTTAACACATTGTAAACCATTTAGAGGTTTTTTAAATCTCTCTTACTGTATATCTCTCTTTTTCTGAATACACGAGTCTTTAATTTACCAAGCTATATGGGTAGGATAAAAGCCGTGGCTTTGATGGCTGGACCCAACCTATTTCTTAGCTTTCTGAGATTTCAGCCTCAAGGCTGAGGTACCGGCCAGAGCCATGTTTATTGCCACAACTCTATGGCATTTCAAGGTCCCTGCCAGCAAGCAAGTTGCAGCATTCTCCTCACAAACCACATTTAAATGCTCCGTAGTCAGAATGCCTGCCTGAAAGAGTCAGAGTTTGCCCTGGCAGGACGGCTCAGAAAACCGGTATTTTAAAACAGCGCAGCTTTTTTCCTGCTATGGCTGAAAATTGAAAAGCATGCGGTCAGCTTTTCATCAACACCATTTAAGTGTTCATGACAGGACCTCTTAAAAGAACTGCAAGGCTTTACAGCTAAAGCTGAGTCAGGAAGCCTCTCTTAGATGCGAGTGCTTGCTTGCCTCTAGCGAGCAGAGCAGACCCGAGAAATTGCTGCTACCAAGAAAACATGCTTTACTCTATTCTTTCCCTAGCTTTCTCAGGCTTTCTGTGGATGTAGTTATCCACGTTGGGCACCATTCTGTTACATGAGGGCTGGCTTGGGGTTTATGTCCTGCCTGGTCTTCACAGTTGTTTAGCCCCAAAGAATCACACAGAGAGTCTACATTAGGTTATAAACTGATTGGCCCATTAGCTCAGGCTTTGTATTAGCTCTTATAACGTATATTAACCCATTATTCTTATCTATGTTAGCCACATGGCTCAGTACCTTTTTCAGCAGGGCAGGTCACATCCTGCTTCTTCGGTGGTCTAGGCAGGACTGGCGAGGGAGCTTCCTGCTTCCCAGAATTCTCCTATTCTCATCGCCCCGCCTCTACTTCCTGTCTGGTTTTCCCACCTATACCTCCTGCCTGGCTAATGGCCAATCAGCATTTATTTAAATCATGATTGACAGAATACAGACAATTTTCCCACACTACTTCCTTCTCTTCCACTTCTCTGCCATGAGATAAACAGGTCTGATCCTCATATTCCACAACACTGCTGTGGGCCCTGCAACAGCTGGTGCTATGGACAGGAACCTTCATACTGTGAGCCAAGTAACTTCTCCTCTTTACAAGCTGATGATCACTGGTATTTGATATGGTGATGGCAAGTGGACTAACATGGGTCCCTAAATTGGGACTCTCTTAGGTTTGATTTTTCTAGATGTCCAATTTTTGCTTCACAAGTGATGTTTCTAGGGGCAAGATGACAGGTTGAAATCTCACTTTTCATCAGATGTGCCATCCCATTGTGTCCCTTGGCAATGACAAGACATTCTATGGTACCTTGAGCCAGATCTAATAAGCATAGATCCACAATTCCCAGCTGAACTGAACTTACATGTACAATGCAATATATGGAATGCACTTACATGAAAAATATTTCCTTGAAATTCAAATGTAACTGGATATCATGCCTTTTATTTGACAATCTTCCACAGCCTGCCTGTCTTCTTCCTTTGCTCCCCCCTGCCTTCCTGCCTGTGTGCTTTTCTCCTTCCCTCCCTCCCTCCCTCCTTCCTTCTTTCCTTCCCTCCTTTTACAGGAGCAGGAATGAAACCCAGAGCCTTGTGCATGCTAGACAAATGCTCTACCACTGAGCTATGCCCCCAGCCACAGGTTTTCTTATCACTTTCATCGTCAAAATCCTGGTGCTGGCCCCTAGGCATCAACTCCATTCTTGTCCTGCTAAGGAAGGCTGTGATATCTTCTTAATACCAGCAGGAACTCCTTCTTGGCGGAGTTAAACAACCTTCCCAAAGGTGCCCAAGTAACAAGCAGCTCAGGCAGACAGGTGAATCAAGAATAGAAGAAAGCCTAAGGTGGAACGAAAATGTAGGCATTGCCTGGGAAACCACAGCTAGGGACCACTTCATCAAGGCCCCGTCCAGGGTGGGTGACACTTACCAGCAGGCTCCTTTGATTCCGAATACATGAAGTTCTTACAAAGAAATTTGTTGTGGGATGGTCTTTCTGCAGACTGTGAATATGTGTTGGTCTCACTGGTTGATAAATAAAGATGCTTTGACCTATAGCAAGAAAGGATATAGCCAGGCAAGAAATTCAAGCAGAGATAAAGGAGAAGAAGGGTGGAGTTGGGGAGGTGCCAGCAGTCACTGGAGGAGTAAGATACCAGAGCATTACCAGTAAGCCCCGGGGCACGTGGCGATACACAAATTCTTAGAAATGGGCTAATTTATATGTAAAAGCTAGCCAGTAATAAGCCTGAGCCATCAGGCAACCAATTATAATTAGTATTAAACTTCTGAGTGATTATTTGTAAGTGGCTGCTGGGACCAAACGGGACAGAGAAAAGTCTCTGGCTACAGACTACAGATGCCCCTTCCTCCCTGCCTTTATACAACAAGTGAAGCATCAGAAAACAGTTCACCAGAGGCGCACATTTAAATATGGACAGCCTGTATGCATTGCAATGTCACAAGGCAGGGGAAGGGGAGGCCGAAGGCATGCTGGGAGGTTAAGAGCATTACAGCTCTTCTAGAAGACAATGTTGAGCAGCTTACAAGTGCCTGCTAACCCAGCCCCAGAGAACCCGAGACCATCTCTCCTGGCCTCATTGGGCACCAGCATACATGTGACATGCACACACACACACACACACACACATAAAATAACTTTTTAAAAAGATATGTTGAGTGGTGGCACACATGTCTTTAATCCTGGCACTCGGGAGGCAGAGGCAGGTGGATCTCTGAGTTCGAGACCAGCCTGGTAGCCCTTATTGGCATGGGAATCACAATATAGACCAGGCTGGTTTTGAATAATGACCATCTTCCTGCCTCTCAGGCACTGGGATTGCAGGTGTGAGCTACCATGCCTGATTTAAAAAATGTATTTATTTCATTTATGTATGTGTGTTCATGTGTATAAATACAGGTGTGTACATGCCACAGCATGGGTATGAAGGTCAGTAGACAAATTTAAGGGGCTGGAGAGATGGCTCACATGTTACGAGCACTGGCTACTCTTCTAGAGGACCTGGGTTCAATTCCAGCACCCACATGAAGACACTTATAACTCCAGTCCCAGATGATCTGATGCTCTCTCTGTCTTCCTTGGGCACAGCACACACACACACAGTGCAAAGACACACATTCAGACAAAACACTTATACATATAAAATAAAAATAAATAAAATCTCAAAAAAAAGACAACCTTAGATGTCACCCTCATTTTCCACCTTGTTTGGCACAGGGTCTCCTGTTTGTTCATCAGTGTGCACTCCAGGCCAGTTGGCCCAAAAGCATCTCAGGATTCTTTAGATTAGAACTAATGCATCTGGCTTTTTGTGGTGGTGTAGGGATCCAAACGCAGAACTTCATGCTTATGGGGCAAGTGTTTTACCATTGGGAATTCTCCTCAGTCCTTAAAAAATGTTTTAAGAGGCGGGAAAAAAGTCTAAGGCCAGGCAGGGTAGCACAATCCTTTAGTCTCAGCACTCAGAAGGCAGACACAGGTGGATCTCTTGGCTTTGAGGCCAGTCTGGTCTATGTAGTGACTTTCAGTTCAGCCAGGGCTGCAGTGAGACCTGTGTCAAAACGAAACAAAACAAATCCTACCAAACCACATAAACAAATAAGAGTCCATAGGCTGGCATGTTGACTGAAACCTTTACCCCCAGCGCCTAGGGAACCGAAGCAGGGGGATTGTTGCAAGTGTGAGACCAGCGAGGGCTGCACAGAATGATGCTGTCTCAGAAACAAAATAACAAAATCAGTGAATATCTATAAATGAAATAATGTAATAATTATAAATAAAAACAGATAACCTGAGTCCAGGATAACTTATCAAACCAAATGTTGCCTTTTTCTAGGATACTTACTTTTTATTTGTTCTGTTTGTTTGTTTATGACATGCTATCTTGGGCTGGAGAGGTGGTTCAGCAGTAAGAACACATACTGCTCCTGAAGAGGACCTGAGCTCCCAGCACACACATGGGGCAGTTCACAACTGTTCATAACAACCTCAGGGACTGGATGCCTCAGGTCCCTGAGGGCACCCACACTTACGTCCCCATACAGACAGATACATATGCATGCACATAATTGAAAAAAGTAAAATATTCAAAAAAAAAAAAAAAGACAGGGCATCCCGAAACTCAGACTAATCTTGAGTTTGCTATGTCGCTGAGGCTGACTTTGAACTCCTGATCCTCCTGCCTCTACCTCGTAGGTACTGGAATTACAGGCATGTGCAAGCACACTTGACTCTTTTATTTTTCCCCAACTTAATATTTTTTATTAATCGTTTGAAATTTCATACAATGCACCCCTATCACATTCTTCCCATTCCTCCCCCCACCACGGAAAAAACCCTGAAAAATGAAAAACAAGTCCAATTTGTGTTGTGAGTATACTCATTGGAGCATGGTCAAACTTCCAGTGCCCAGCCCCTTAAAGAAAACTGAATTCCAGTCTGTCCCAGTGTCATCCCTCCTACCCCCTCCCCTACCTGCGCACCCTGCTGGAAGCTATCAACCGAGCTACACTTCAGCATCTTTATCATAGGTTTTAAGGACTCTCTTCAATAGCTTCTTGTCTAGACTCTCTCTCTCTCTCTCTCCCTCCCTCTCTCTCTCTCCTTTCTCTCTCTCTCTCTCTCTCTTGGCTGGGGAGGTTGTCACAGAAGCCTTCAGTGTCTCTCATTCCCAGTTAGGAGTCTGCAGTCACAGATCCCAATGCAAAAGAAGCTTCCTTGCCCTTAGCAGCTGGTAGCAGCATGGACCACGGACATCAACACGGGTCACTGCCACAGCACAGATCACAGACAACAGGCACACAGACATCAACATGGCCTCTGTTGGCAACACGGACCATGGACATCAACACAGGCCCCAGCAGCAGCATGGGCCACTGACATCAACACGGGCCACTGCCACAGCACAGATCACAGACAACAGGCACACAGATATCAACATGGCCTCTGTTGGCAACACGGACCATGGACATCAACACAGCCCCCAGCAGCATCATGGGCCACAAACATCAATATGGCCTCTGACAGCAAGTCTTCTGAGGAGATAACCCAGGAAACGAACCATCTCAGGCATTTTCTCCTTGTCCTGTCAGTGTGGCTGGGCAGTGTGTCCAGGGCAGGACCTGTGTGAGCCTGATGCTGTGTCCTGGGCTCAACCATCATGTTTGCTGCCCAGTGGCAGCTTCACAGCCCCAGGCTCTCCTCCCCACGCAGGGCGAGCAGTGCGAGTGGTGGCAGCAGTGGCTCCAGTGTGGGCGGAGCGACAGTGTGGGCGGAGCAACAGTGTGGGCGGAGCGACAGTGCGGGCCTAACAGGCAGGCAGCAAGCAGGTGAGATGGGCCCGATGGCGATGGCGGCCAAGGACCGGCCACATTCATTAACAACATATTTTGTCTGCCACGCCTCTCCTGTCCCCTGGCTAGTTCTGCTCCTTTCCACCACGGGTGGCTCTCCTTTCCACCATCTTTTTTTCCCCCCAGTTCCATGAAACCCTCATACTTGACTTTATATTTACTTTCTGAAATAGCCTGAGACAAGGTCTTACTATGTAAACTATTTTGAGACAGGGTCTTACTATCCTGCCCAGGCTGTTCTTGAACTCATAGGCAAGCACTATCCTGCCCCAGTCTCCCAAGAAACTGAGACAGCAGATGAGTGACTCTGTATTTGCTCCTTTTAAAAACTTTTTGGTGGGTGTCTTGTTACCTTCCTGTTGCTGTGAAGAGATACTACCACCAAACCAACTCAGAGAAAAACCATTTAATTTGGGGCTCGTGGTTTCAGAGTGAGTCCATGACCATCATGGTGAGGAGCATGGTAGCAAGAAGATAGGCAGGCAGGCAGGCAGCAGGCAGCAGGCAGGCAGGCAGGCAGGCAGCAGGCAGGAAGGCAGGCAGCAGGCAGGAAGGCAGGCA